>JACEEZ010003114.1:169613-179693 GCA_016584305.1 Chionoecetes opilio
AGGGGAAGCTTCACACCAGCCGGCTCCTCTCAACCCGGGGCAGCTCCCAAAGGCGGCTGGCCCACAGACATTATCATCGTCAAATAGGTCGGAAATGGGTGCTAAGCTCTCTGCAAAGGCACAGCTTTCTTGCTGTACCCATGAAGGATGCAAGTATATGCCATATCGCAAAATAGAATATCAGAAAACACCCAAAATTCCCAGAGTATACATTTTTCTCGAGTCTCCGTGTATTTCTATAGGGCCGGCGGGGAGGCTCACTCGTGTGACGTTGCCGAGCCGTGGGTGTCGTCTGCGGGTCCGCCAGTTGGTTTTTTGAGAGTCGGGGTTTTACAGATTTTGAACGCGGATCATTTAAAAACGGGTGACTGGATGCAAAAAGTGACAACATTTGTTGATATACTCGATCAGGCTATATTTTACTGCATTAAATCAGGAATGATGAAATGGTCTGGACGTTTACTTAAGGATGGTATTTTGTAAGCGATCTTCAAAATCAGCCTGTTCACAAATTAATGCTTCCATTTTAAATCACCTTCTGCCTCGTTTACTAGAGTATCAATATACATTTGACATGATACTTATCTTTTTCTCTAACTGTGCTTTCCACACTTTAAGGGGGTGAAATTCAACATGATCCACCAGAGCTCCTTCAATTTGACCCAGTAACTTATTGCAGTGCCCTTTATGGCCTGCTAAAATTTTAACTGGGGCCATAAGGCACAATCTAATGAATAAATATGGAGACAGACAAAATGTTAAGTTTATGGAATACAAATTGCAAAAATCTTTAAATTTTGTAAGTTGAATTATGTATTGATTTAATTGTAGTTATGAATTTAAATTTAAGCCAAAAAAAAAAAAAATTTTGACTAAACTAACCCCAAGTTAGTAGTACCCAGAGTTATAACTGATATTTTGTAATGGCTGCTGGGTTTGTGTCCAAATCTCATCTCATCGGGCCTGAAAATTCATTGGCCTGTCACTGTTCGAACTCACGTCTCCCTGTCTCCGACAAACAAAACAATTGTACAGGCCATTTCTACGATGAAGGAGCCGAGGAACCCGCCAAGCGAATAAACCTCCCCTCATCACAAGTTCCTGCGGCAACACTGCCCTCCTTCACACGAAAAATTCCCTCCGCCTCTTCGAAGCTCTTGATATCAAGACCGACTTCTGTCCGCCAACCCTCGGAAGTGGCAGGAAGAGGAATCGTACGTCGAGGCCTGCCCCCGAATCGAGGGCCTTCGCGTCGTCAACGACACAGCCGAGCGAGGAGTGGCGCTCATCCAGTCCTTCAACCTCCCGGCTGACCAAAGACGAGGAACAGCGCCAGTTCCCTCCAAGTTGTGGAGGCCCATCGCCATCAACAGCCGGGACCTCGAAGGCTTCCCTTCCCCGGCCAAGCCGGCCACAATGATTGGGGTGGCTCCCCATGATACCCCACCCACCGAGGGCTAATACTCCCCAAGAGGGGGACCAGCAGCCCTGCTGGGGAAGGGATGTCCGGCTTGTCCGCTTTCAAGAGATGACACCCCCTACTTAATAGGCCAGTGCATAAGGGTAAATAACAAAAGTTGTAATCCGCCACCCCTAAATATCAACCGATTGACGTCAAACTTTGCTTTACGATGGTTTCTGCATAGATGCACCATTACACCAAAGTAGGAAGAAAAATTTAAAATTTTTGATTTTTTTTGGGGCCCCCTTTATAGACAGTCATTCAAGTTGTTACTCCGAGAATTAGTTTTGCACTACGTCAAATACCACACGTACTGGTGTTGTTTTACTCTCTTTAATTACGGTAGGATGTGGCAAGTAGTGGGTTTTGTCAGTAACCGTTGGATTTGGTACTTTTCATGAATCCCCTTTCAAACTGGTCTCGGATCACTGCTTGTACTGAGTTACGAGCCCTGCAAATTTTAGCTTCTTCATATTTGAATTTAGTCTACCCAAGCTAAATTGTAATTGTGGGTAAGTATTGTTTATTAACTTTCCAGGGCATCCTAACCCAGTACGGGATTGTCATGGTACTCAACAGTTTTGCTATAATTATCTAGCACAAACCTCTCTTCAGGGCTCCTATCTTCCGATTTTATTCCTATTGTGTCTAGTTCCCACAGTTTTGCCATTTCCTGCTCTCCGGGGCAGGAACAGACATTTGAGACCAGGGACTACTCTAGATTTATCTGATGTTTCTATGAATCTAGAAGGAATTTGCGAAAGGGATCAGTCCAGATTTTGTTTTCAAGAAGCTGGAGCCATGTTCTTGAATTAGACCAGTTATTATTTTACAGTACTGGTCTGCTCCTATTAATAGAGCAATGGAATCTACTGTATCCTAGATCAATGGAATTACTGTACCCCTTAAGTTTGGAGCTAGGATCATAATTTCTTGGTCCTTCATGTACTTTGTGAATTTTTCCATTCCATCCATCTAATTTTTTTGGGTAAACTTTCCAGATTCAATCTTATATATTTAGAACCAGACCTTACTTTTAAAAATTCACTAAATCAAGGTCTTAGTTTCTATTTCTCCTATAAATCCTGAAATTTTAAAGTCCACATGGCCCAAGTTTTTAAATTTAAACTATCAGACAAATTTTAAGGGAAAAAAAGTTCTCTGTGATCCTTGATCAAAAAAGGGTTTTGCAGCCTTGACAATTTTACCCTAATTATTGGTATTGAGCCTATGGGTAGAGCTGTTGAATTATCATGAGCACCCGTAGGCCTCACTGCACACACATACTGTGCCACTCTCCCAGTTGGTTGGCCCGCGTCACAAAAACAAAGAATGATGGAATCCATTATAGCATGAAGGACATCTGCGAATTTAAATCTACAGTCCTCTGTTTATGATGGCAAGTACATTTTTCACAACTTCCTAACCCTTTAATACGTTTTAGCCCGGGTTTCCACGGCCTCATAATTTTTGCAATTAGTGGCTTTGTGGAGACCTTCACACAGAATACATTTAAATTGTGAGTTAGGATTAATTTGGGTTTGGGGTGGAACTCTGCCTGGGAATTGTGAGTTAGGATAATTGGTTGGTGTGGAACTCTGCCTGGATCTCTACAGGCTCCTTGACCTTCTTGGATTGCAAAAAATTTAGCCTTTATATCTAGAGGGCAAGGAGGCTCTTTCATCCTTTTTTTCCATTCCCTTTTATCCTTTTTGTAATCCTTGGATTGTAAATTATTTATTATGTCTAAGAGATAGTTCTAATGTCTTCTACAGAAGGATAATCCTTTTTTGACTTCAACGAGCTTTATTTACAGTTAGGTTAGACTATTTTTCTATTTAAGAAAGTGGACAACAACCAGCTAGATCTTCTAAATTACAACCTGCATTTTCTGCTCTCTTCAAGTTACTCTCTAACTCTGCTCTAAATTCATACAGAGATTGAAATTATGAAGGGACTTTGATGTTAATCAATTTTCTTGCAAGGTCTCAACTTTTATTATGTTCTCGTAGTTTTCTTCAGTAAATCTACCGCACTCTGATAGCTAGCGGTTTCTGAAGGAAATCCTGAAAATTAAAATTTCCAGCATCACCCTTTATCTGACCTTTTAGGTAATTCAATTTATCCACTGCAGTCAACTCTGATCTAAATGGATATTACTTTCGAACTGGTCCCAAAAAGGAATCCCCCTCCGCTATATCACCTTAAACTCAGGCTGCTGAATAATGGGTAATTTGATTTTCTTTAAAGGGCCCAAATTCTTAGGCTGATTTTTTCTATCACATCATCGATCTTAGAGTAATTGTCCGACCCATTTTTTTTTTGCATAATTATGTTGAATGTTCATTCAAAAAATAATCCACAAAAAAATATTAATTTCCACGCCTTATTTCCTAGAAACATGACTTTTGTAAAAAGCGCGGGAAAAACAAACAGCCCCATTCCAGCCGTGGCGCTAAACTTGCTGGCAACGTCACACGAGGAGCCTCCCAGCCCGGCCCTATAAAAATACACGGAGGGCTCGGAGAAAATTGTAGTACTTTGGGAATTTTGGGGGTTTCTGATATATTTTTTTTGCGATGTGGCATAACTTGCATCCTTCATGGATACAGCAAGAAAGCTGTGCCTTGCAGAGAGCTTAGCACCCATTTCTGACTATTTGACCATGATATGTCTGTGCAGCGCTGGCAGGGGGGTGGAGGAGCGCGGCTAGACAATGTGCTTCACACCGCGCTCCTTCACCCCCACTGCCAGGCGCTGCACAGGGCATTATCATGGTCAAATAGGTCGGAAATGGGTGTTAAGCTCTCTGCAAAGCCACAGCTTTCTTGTTGTACCATGAAGGATGCAAGTATATGCCATATCCAAAAATAGAATATCAGAAACACCCAAAATTCCAGAGTACTAATTTTTTCTCCGAGTCTCCGTGTATTTCTATAGGGCCGGCTGGAAGGCTCACTCTGTGACGTTGTGAACCGTGGTGTGTCGTCTGCTGTCCACCAGTTGTTTTTTGAGAGCTCGGGGAATTTACAGATTTTTAAAAGCGGATCATTTAAAAAAAAAGGGTGACTGGATGCAAAAGTGAACAACATATTGTAGATATACTCGATCATGGCTATATTTTGACGCATTAAATCAGGGAATGATGAAATGGTCTGGACGATTACTTTAGGATGGAATTTTTATAAGCGAACTTCAAAATCACCCATGTTCACAAATTAATGCTTCCACTTTATCACCTTCTGCCTCGTTTACTAGGGTATCATATACATTTGACATGATACTATCTTTTTCTCTAACTGTGCTTTCCACACTTTAAGTGGGTGAAATTCCACATGATCCCCCCAGAGCTCCTTCAATTTGACCCAGTAACTTATTGCAGTGCCCTTTATGGCCTGCTAAAATTTTAACGGGGGCCATAAGGCCACCAATCAATGAATAAATATGGAGACAGACAAAATGTTAAGTTTATGGAATACAAATTGCTAAATAGTTAATTTGTAAGTTGAATTATGAGTAACTTGTTAGTTATGAATTTAAATTTAAGCCAAAAAAATAAAAATATTGACTAAACTAACAAGTTAGTAGTACCCAGAGTTAAAACTGAAATTCTTGTAATGGCTGCTGGGTTTGTGTCCAAATCTCATCTTATCGGCCTGAAGATCCATTGGCCTGTCACTGTTCGACTCACGTCTCCCTGTCTCCGAAACAAGCAATTGTCCAGGGCCATTCTCTACGATGAAGGAGCCGAGGAACCCGCCAAGCGAATAAACCTCCCATCATCACAAGTTCCTGCGGCAACACTGCCCTCCTTCGCCACGAAAAATTCCCTCCGCCTCTTCGAAGCTCTTGATATCAAGACCGACTTCCTGTCCGCCAACCCTCGGAAGTGGCAGGAAGAGGAATCGTACGTCGAGGCCTGCCGCCGAATCGAGGACTTCGCGTCGTCAACGACACAGCCGAGCGAGGAGTGGCGCTCATCCAGTCGTCAACCTCCGGCTGACCACAGACGAGAACAGCGCATTTCCTCCTCCAAGTTGTGGAGGCCCATCGCCATCAACAGAAAAACCCGGGAACCTCGAAGACTTCCCTTCCCAGGCAAGCCGGCCACAATAGTGGGGTGCTCCCCATGAGCCCCACCCACCGAGGGGCACTAATACTACCCAAGAGGGGGACCAGCAGCCCGGCTGGGACGGATTCCGGCTTGTCCCTCTTTCAAGAGAATGAACATCCCCTCCTTAATAGGCCGAGTGCATAAGGGTAAATACAAGCTGTAATCCGCCACCCCTAAATATTCAACCGATTGACGTCAACCTTTGCATGCGATTGTTTCCTGCATAAATGCACCATTACACAAAGTAGAAGAAATTTAAACTTTTGATTTTTATGACACCCTAATGACAGTCATTCAAGCTGTTACTCCGATAATTAGTTTTTTTGCACTACGATCAAATACCACACGTACTGGTGTTTGTTTCTACCTCTTAATTAACGTCTAGTGTGGCAAGTAGCGGGTTTTGTCAGTAACCGTTTGTATTTGTACTTTTTCAAAATCCCCTTTCAAACTGGTCTCGGATCACTGCTTCGTACTGAGTTACGATCCTGCCAAATTTTAGCTTCTTGCAATATTTGAATTTATTCCTACCCAAAGCGAAATTGTAATTGGTGGGTAGTATTGATTATTAACTTTCCAGGCATCCTAACCCAGTACTGATTGTCATGGTACTCAACAGTTTTGCTATATTATCTAGCACAAACTCTCTCAGGCTCCTATCTTCCGATTTTATTCCTATTGTGTCTAGTTTCCCACAATTTTGCAATTTTGCCATTTCCTGCTCTCCGTGGCAGGAACAGACATTTGAGACATGACTCTCCGGATTTTATCTGATCTTTCTTTGAATCTAAAGGAATTTTGGCGAAAGGGCATCAGTCCAGATGTTGTTTTCAAGAAGCTGGAGCCGATGTTTCTTGATAGCGCGTTATTATTTTAAACAGTACTGGTCCCTTGCTCCATTAATAGAGCAATGATCTACTGTACCTAGATCAAAGGAATCTAGCTGTATCCTGAAGTTGGAGCTAGGATCCTAATTTCTTGGTCCTTCATATAGTTTGGTGAATTTTTTTCCCATTCCATCCCATCCTAATATTTTTAGGTAAATTTTTCCAGATTCATCTTATATATTATAGAACCAGACCTTACTGTAAATTCACTAAATCATAGGTCTTTAGTTTCTATTTCTCCTATAAATCCTGAAAATTTTAAAGTCCACATGGCCACAAGATTTTAAATTTAAACTTCAATACCAAATTTTTTATGATAAAAAGTTCTCTGTGATCCTTGATCAAACAGAGTTTTTTGCCAGCTTGACAATTTTAAACCCCTACTTATGGGTAATTGAGCCTATGGGTAGAGCTGTTGAATTGATCATGAGCACCCCGTAGTCCTCACTGACCACATACTGTGCCACTCTCCCAGTTGGTTGGCCCGCGTCACATAACAAAGATGTGGAATCCATTATAGCATTAAGGACATCTGCGTAATTTAAAATCTACAGTCCTCTGTCTTATGATGGCCAAATACATTTTTTCACAACTTCCTAACTCTCTAATACTTTTAGCCGTCTACCACGGCCCTCATATTTTTGCAATTAGTGCTTTGTGGAAGCGACCTTCACACAGCATACATTTAAATTGTGAGTTATGATTAATTGGTTGTGTGGAAACTCTGCCTGTGTTATGGTTTGTTATGGTTCCCCTTTAAAATGTCTATTTTCATATTATCAAATGTATGTTTATTATATATGTAATTCAAGATATGTAATTATAAGGATAATTGTTATGATTATTATCGCTTACGCGTCATGATGATGACGGATGGGTGGGCTGACGTGTCAGAAAAGGTCGGCGTTGAACCCATGGAAGTGGGCAGACTGGTTTTGGACGTCGTGAAGTGAAACCTCCTTCCTGCAGGTAACCCCGCAACCAAACACTTGAGTTTGTTCCACCTTTTTATAATTGTGTTTGTTTATAGGATTTGTGTAGAGCTCACACAACTGTACTGTTGTAAATTAACTGTGTATAACTTATTCATGCTGGTAGCAACTTAAAGTTAGCAGTCTTAGTTAGTGTGAGGGTATGGTATGGTGTCTAGTTATATAGTGACTATTTATAACAAATTAAATAACTTTGTTAACCCTGGATATCTTTGTGTTTCTGTTTGCCTTGACCACTAGTTAGTTTGTAATTATGACATAACACTGGGAATTGTGAGTTAGGATTAATTGGTTGGTGTGGAACTCTGCCTGGATCTTTACAGGCTCCTTGACCTTCTTGGATTGCAAAAATTTTAGCCTCATATCTAGAGGGCAAGGAGGCTCTTTCATCCCTTTTCTCTCCTTCCCTTGTATCCTTCTTGTAATCCTTGGATTGTAATTTATTTATTATGTCTAAGAGGCTAGTTCTAATGTCTTCTACCGAAGGATAATCCTTTTTTGACTTCAACTGAACTTGATCTACAGTTAGGTTAGACAATTTATCTATTAAGAAAGTGGACAACAACCAGCTAGATTCTTCTAAATTACAACCTGCATTTTCTGCTCTCTTCAAGTTACTCTCTAACTCTGCTCTAAATTCAGACAGAGATTGATAATTATGTGAGGGTACTTTGATGTTAATCAATTTTCTTGCAAGGTCTCAACTTTTTATCTATGTTCTCGTAGGTTTTCTTCAGTAAATCTACCGCACTCTGATAGCTAGCGGTTTCTGAAGGAAATCCTGAAATTAGCTTGCCAGCATCACCCTTTATCTGACCTTTTAGGTAATTCAGTTTATCCACTGCAGTCAACTCTGATCTAACATGGATATTACTTTCGAACTGGTCCCAAAAGGAATCCCACTCCGCTATATCACCTTCAAACTCAGGCAGCTGAATAATGGGGTAATTTGATTCTCTTAAGGCTCAAGTTCTTAGGCTGATTTTCTTCTATCACATCATCGATCTTAAAGTCCAGACCCATTTTTTCTTTGCATAATTATGTTGAATGTTTATTCAAAATACCTAATCCACAAAAAAATATTAATTTCCACGCCTTATTTCCCTAGAAACATGACTTTTGTAAAAAGCGCGGGAAAAACAACAGCCCCATTCCAGCCGTGGCGCTAAACTTGCTGGCAACGTCACACGAGTGAGCCTCCCAGCCCGGCCCTATAAAAATACGCGGAGACTCGGAGAAAAATGTAGTACTTGGGGATTTTTGGGTGTTTCTGATATATTTTTTTGCGATGTGGCATATACTTGCATCCTTCATGGATACAGCAAGAAAGCTGTGCCTTTGCAGAGAGCTTAGCACCCATTTCTGACCTATTTGACCATGATAATGTCTGTGCAGCGCCTGGCAGTGGCGGGTGAGAGGAGCGCGGCTAGACAATGTGCTTCAAACCGCGCTCCTCTCACCCGCCACTGCCAGGCGCTGCACAGACATTATCATGGTCAAATAGGTCGGAAATGGGTGCTAAGCTCTCTGCAAAGGCACAGCTTTCTTGCTGTACCCATGAAGGATGCAAGTATATGCCATATCGCAAAAATAGAATATCAGAAACACTCAAAATTCCCAGAGTACTACATTTTCCTCCGAGTCTCCGTGTATTTCTATAGGGCCGGGCTGGGAGGCTCACTCGTGTGACGTTGCCGAGCCGTGGTGTGTCGTCTGCTGTCCGCCAGTTTTTTTTTGGGAGCTCGGGGAATTTACAGATTTTGAATGCGGATCATTTAAAAACGGGTGACTTGATGCAAAAAGTGACAACATATTGTTGATATACTCGATCATGGCTATATTTTGACTGCATTAAATCAGGAATGATGAAATGGTCTGGACGATTACTTTAAGGATGGTATTTTGTAAGCGATCTTCAAAATCAGCCTGTTCACAAATTAATGCTTCCACTTTATCACCTTCTGCCTCGTTTACTAGAGTATCATATAGATTTGACATGATACTTATCTTTTTCTCTAACTGTGCTTTCCACACTTTAAGTGGGTGAAATTCCACATGATCCACCAGAGCTCCTTCAATTTGACCCAGTAACTTATAGCAGTGCCCTTTATGGCCTGCTAAAATTTTAACTGGGGCCATAAGGCCACCAATCTAATGAATAAATATGGAGACAGACAAAATGTTAAGTTTATGGAATACAAATTGCTAAATAGTTAATTTGGAAGTTGAATTATGAGTAACTTGTTAGTTATGAATTTAAATTTAAGCCAAAAATAAAAAAGTATTGACTAAACTAACAAGTTAGTAGTACCCAGAGTTAAAACTGAAATTCTTGTAATGGCTGCTGGGTTTGTGTCCAAATGCTATGAAGATGCCTAATCAGAGATGCAACTAAAAAAAAACCATGCCGTTTAAAAAAAAAAAAACATGTTTTTTTTACAAAAAAAAAGTGACCAAAAAAAACAAGGATATTTTCGTTTTTTTTTAAATATTGTGTTTTAAATAACTCAGCAAGAAAAAAAAACAGATTACAATTGTTTCTAGATTATCAAATAAAAGAGTATACCCCTCAAACATAGTTTTCTATGATTTTAGGTCATTTCCCAGTTTCTGTGTGTCTGTTTT
>JACEEZ010003114.1:186241-198741 GCA_016584305.1 Chionoecetes opilio
CACACCACATAGTGTAGTTTAGTATGGGAGTGGGGGTAGGGCGACGGTTGAAGAAAGTCTTTTCTCTTGCACAACACACGAATGTGTGTCTTAGATGGGAGGTGGGAGCGGCGAGGTGAAAAAAGTTCTCTCTCACTCTCTCAATATGTAATAATAAATAATTATCAAGGCACTGTGCCTTATGCTCTCTATCTATCTATCTATCTATCTATCTATCTATCTCACACACACACACGCGCGCGCGCGTACAGTGTCTTTCTTAGATAGGGAGGTGGGGGAGCGACGACGGTTGAAAAACTCTCTCTCTCTCTCTCTCTCTCTCTCTCTCTCTCTCTCTCTTCTCTCTCTCTCTCTCTCTCTCTCTCTCTCTCTCTCTCTCTCTCTCTCTCTCTCTCTCTCTCTATGTGTAATAATAAATAATTATCAAGGCACTGTGCCTTATGCTATCTATCTTTTCTGTCACACACACACACACACACACACACAGTGTGTACGGGAGTTTGTTCTGCATCTGTGCAGTGAATTTGCACTTTCGTTTGGGCATTTGTCCACTGATCTATATAACATGGATCGCGGAAGCCTGGCTCAGCACTGGTTCCAACTGTCCGCCATCTTGTCGTAACCAAAACAAAGCCTTGTTTCTGCGGCTCGCGTTGCTGTCTGGCTGTGTTATCGCCTCGTCATGCCAAGTTGTGCTTGCTGTCTGGCTGTGTTATCACCTCGTCATGCCACGCTGTGCTGCTATGTCCTGTACAAAACAGACCAGGACCTGGAAGTGGCAAATTTCCACCTGTGAGTAACACCACACACACACACACACGCACCCACCACACACACACACACCCACCACACACACCCACACACACACCCACCCACCACACACACACACCCACCACACACACACACACACACCCACCACACACACACACGCACCCACCACCCACCACACACACGCACCCACCACACACACACGCACGCACCCACCACACACCCACGCACCCACCCACACCCACACACACCCAGACACCCACACCCACACCACACACACACCCACACCCACTCCCCACCCAGCCCATCCACTCTTAATCCATCTACCCACTCCAGTCATCCACCTACTAGTTAAAAAAAAAATATAGGTGGATATGGTATACTTTTTTTTATATAGGTAGATATAGATATAGATATAAGTATATTTTTTTATACTTGTTAACAATTAGTGGGGAACGGAAGCAGACCTGAGTGCGGTTATGATACAAATGATCATAGCGCTTCCTAATAAGCGGTGCTTGTTCTAATGGAGATAGCTTTATTTTGCGAAGAAAAAAAAAGGAAAAAAAAGTATACCTTGTGGTTAAAGTTAGGTTAGGTTTCATTACAACCTATAAGGTTAGGTTAGGTTTCATTAAAACCTTTAAAGTTAGGTTTCATTAAAACCTATAAGGTTAGGTTAGGTTTCATTAATATTATTTTTTTTTTGGGGGGGGTTGCGCAAAATAAAACTATCTCCATTGCAACAAGCACCTATTGTAGGCCAAGAAAAAATAGTTGGTCTCTTAAAACGACCGCGAAACTCGTCCATTATTACCAAAAGTTGTTTCGTAGTCTAAATGAAACCATAGTCGTTTCGTACACTCAGCTCAGAGTTGAACTTGACTACTAGAGTTACGAAACGACACCAGGTATGTACGAAAATACTCAAAATCAGTGTACGAAACTAACTACTTTCAATTCAATATACCTAATTAAGAAAGGTTTTTGATTAATTTAAACTTCCTGTAATCCCCGAGAGTAGCTTCTATGAACCACTGTGGCTCGCGCCGTACCCGTGGCGGCGGCGGTACGGGGCTAGCGCCGTTATAGTGGACGAGAACTGCGCGTTCGCTCATTAGGTCAGACACACACACACTCGGTGGTTCGCTCATTAGGTCTGTACACTGCACTCTTAGCCTCTCGCTTTACCACATACACCACACCTGTCACTACACACTTGTACGGCCTCGCAACACACCTGTCACTACACACCTGTACGGCCTCGCAACACACCTGTCACTACACACCTGTACGGCCTCGCAAGACACCTGTCACTACACACCTGTACGGCCTCGCAACACACCTGTCACTACACACCTGTACGGCCTCGCAACACACCTGTCACTATACACCTGTACGGCCTCGCAAGGCCCCCTGTCACTACACACCTGTACGGCCTCGCAAACACACCTGTCACTACACACCTGTACGGCCTCGCAAGACACCTGTCACTACACACCTGTACGGCTCGCAACACACCTGTTGTCTGTGTATCACCGTAAATAAAGACTTGGAAGGTTCGACGATGCACTAGGTTGGAAGTTTAGTAGTAGTAGTAGTAGGTGTTAATAGTAGTTGTAGGTGGTAATAGTAGTAGTAGGTGGTAATAGTAGTAGTAGTAGTAGGTGTTAATAGTAGTAGTAGGTGGTAATATAGGCTATCACATGCCAGCAGCCAACACCCAGCCACTGCCTGGCAGCCATGTATTGTTTGGTTATTTCAAGATGGCGGCTGGTGACTTCAGTATCTCGGCCACAGCTAGCCCAGATCCACGATCCATGTTATATAGATCAGTGCATTTGTCAGGGGCCCGTCGTTAGTGGTGACAAGGTCACAAGGCCAAAAACTGTAAAGGGTAATCCAAACCGACCCGATCAAGGCCAGTTCAAGAGTGGCGCAACGTGAGGCGACGGCTTGGACGCAGGGAGCATCGACTTTTAATACAGGACTTCTACACGTAAGCGACGTGACCGAATCAAAAACCCCTTACAAAACCCCTACATTAAGTTTATATGTCTCCAATACCTGCTCGACTTTAAACACTTTGGTCAACGAACGGGTCTGTGAAAACTGTGGCATCTTCCATCTCTGCCAACGCCAAAGTTAAAATAAATATATATAAATATTGCGAAAAATGATGTTACAAGAAATATTAGTAAATATTACGATACGGTTTAGTTTACCATTAATTTCCATATAGGTTGATTTTCTTTGAACAAAATTATGGCCATGGAAAGAAAACCAGCAACCACACAGAGAGAGAGAGGGAGAGAGAGAGGAGAGAGAGAGAGATGAGAGAGAAGAGAGGATGAGAGAGGAGAGAGAGAGAGAGAGAGAGAGAAGAGAGAGAGAGAGAGAGAGAGAAGAGAGAGAGAGAGAGACGAGAGAGGATGGAGGGAGGAGAGGAGAGAGAGAGAGAGAGAGAGAATAATAAAGATAAGGAGTTATTTCTAAAAAAATTCATACCTAATCTTGATAGTAAGTGTTATGTTGATTTGATGACATTATCCTTAAACCTACTCATTGTCAATTCCTTGAATTTATTTTCTATAGAACTCTATTCTACAAATATATGGTAAAGTTAATCATCCTCATCAAAAGGATTAAATATCTGTGTTTCCTTAATATTACAGATGGTACCCTCACAGTTTTCACAGTTCTTATTGTAGGACAACTGAGCCTTATAGCACTTGCAACTGTTTGTGTCACAGTTCCCCTTGCACTTACAAACTATACCATCTAGCAGGATCTCAGGTGCTACCGGCTGAGTCATGGATATCGGAAGATACATTCCGTTGGTCAAGTGGAAACCATATTGTTCTGCATCCAGTTCATTCCCTAACCACTGCTGTACCTGAAGATAGGCTCGAAAGGAATGCAGGTTAGCTGCTTCACTAGTGGGAGGGAGAGACTCAGCAGTTATCACAGAGGCGGCCTTCAGAGACTTGTCCGTGTATCGTGCTGCCCTCAACTGGTTAAGCGTCAGTCCATCTTTTCTCTCTTCTGCAGTGGAGTACACTGTTCTCAGAATCGTTCTCCCGGCGTCTGCTATCTCCGTCTTAGAGGCGTTGTTCTGCTCGAAGACATCTACAGCTGCCCAGTATCTATCATCGTCCTTGTCGATATTAAAGAACCTTGCCTTCACTTTTCCGAATATTGGAGGTGGTGTCACAACCAGAGTTGCATGAAGACTTAATGGAATGCGTCATGACGTCTGATCCTCGATACGTCGACAAAAAGGGGCGAGTCCCAGTGCCTCTTTTAGTGCGGAAGTACAGCTTCTGGTGTAAGCGTGCTGTCTCGGGTCCGGGGGAGTATCGCACATTAGATAGGTGTCGTCCCCAACGACTGTGCACATTTTGTTGGGCTGTTGTGATGAACTATAGCTGTGTCTACAAAAACAGTCAGCATCGTCCTGGCCTTCAACACTCTATACCTTCAATCCCATCAGTTTAAGACACATAATCTAAAAAGCTTGCTTGTTCTCGCTATTGGAGAGGAACTGCTTAATGACGTCTAGGAGTGTGTCGTCTGCTACCTGATCTTGAGCAGGCTTGCCTGGTCTTCAGAGATGTGTGAGTCCTTCGTGTGTTCTTGTGGATAGGAATCGACACTGTGCAAACTGTTTCACTGTGCAAATTATGGAGCGTTCAAAATATGTTTAAATTGTTTAATCAATTGTTTGATAAATGTTTTCTTCCTTTTTTCTTGGTAGTCAGTTATAGTATAAAATTTTTAAGTGACTCCCAAAGAATTATGATAAAATGATTTGATATTGTATAAAGGAATGAAAGCATATAAATAATTGTCCAAAAACCCCAAGCATCAAACTAAAACATTTTTAATTTTTTGACTAGAAAAATCATAAAATCCGCCGAAATTCGATAAGCTGTCATTTTTTAGTCAAACTGATAGGAATCGTTCCCTGGGGTCAATAACATAGGTAACGATACCTAATTTTGAAAATCGGAGAAAAACGTGAAAATTTTTGATTTTGCCAGCGATCGCGACTCCGTAAAAGAGCTGGTCGATTTCACGGAATTGGACAGGAGTTTCGCTTGGGACTTTCAGAGGTGTTAGTTGGACTATATCTACCATAATCAATCGTCAAACTTGTTAGCAATTTGTTAGATTTTTGCCAGAAGATACACTATATATCGGTTTTACACATGTGTATGTAATTCTTGATCAAAACTTTTATTGAATACTCTCAGTGGTCACCAGCAAAGGTATGCAAAAAACAAATCAAGATTTTTGTCAAGAGATTACGTTCCCATCGACAAGGCTACAGGCCCCAAAGGAACAAATTTGGCACAGAAGGTTATGTTTCGTCTCTTAACTCATGTATGCGGGAAAACTATTCACTATCTGAGAAACAAATAAGAGTTAATGTAGTCTAGTATTTTTATTTACAGATTACACACGTAAAATGCTTATATTTCACAATTACCAACCATTATAACCTTTGCAAGAATATGTTATGTATGGGGGTAAATAACGAAAACGCAGACTAAGGAAACTCTTTTAATATTTTTCCTTATATGAACTCATACCACCGTAGTCATAGATATAGCTGTAAAGTCAAATTAGCAGATTTATCTGCTGTTAAAAAATACAGTATACGGTCTGGGTCTTGGTCTGGGCAGACTTGGGTCAGACTCTGGGCTTCTATTTTTTTCATACCTTTGCTGGTGACCACTGGGAGTATTTAAATAAAACTATAGATCAAGAAATATTTATAACATGTGTCAAAACCGATAAATATTCATCCCTTGACGTATATGGCCACATCAACAAAACTTCACAAATATGTTGTTACCTCATTAAAAGGGCCCACGAAACCAAAATTTAAATGAATTATATGAATATGTACATAAAAAATTTATGAACAACCCCTCGTATATGAGCAATCCCCGAGATCCACAAAACAAATTCGGAAATAAAAATTCTGGCGGTATGTAGTACTTTTTTCCTTAGCCCAAACGCCCTCATTGTTGCAGTCCTGACGGTCCCCTTTCCCTTTCCAGATAGGGACGACCAGCCCCCTTTTCCAGTCAGGAGGAACGGTACCTGATTGCCACAAGGCAGTCAGGACAGCATGCAACCCGCGGATCATGGCCTCACCCCCAGCTTTGAGGAGCTCCGCACTGATATTACAAACACCAGCTGCCTTTTTCCACCCTCAACTTTGCTACAGCCTCTCTGACTTCGTCAAGAGAGGGTGCGGTTTCGCCCAATGGGAGGATCGGCACCCACTGCCTGAAACCCAGTGGTGTGAAGCTCTTGGGTCGAGCTGAGAGGGTGTGACGCTTGGGGTTGAGTAGGAAGGGAGAGAGGGAAAGAGGGAAGGGAGGGTATAGCATGATGTAAGGAAGGTGTTGACAAGGATGAAGGAGATCTAATGTCTGTATGGAAATAAGAGGAGATATGGTTACGGAAAAGTGTGTGTGTTTAGTTAGTGATCAGAAAATATAAAGAATGGAGGAAGTGCAGGGAAAAAATGTACGTCTAATATTAATAAAAGCGAACGTGTGTGTGTGTGTGTGGTATAGGTTCCCCCCCCGTGGCGGAATCCCATCATATACCACTTTTTTGGGAAAAACCAGGTTGACCAGGGGAAGGTTTTAAGCCCACGTATGAGATGACCGATCACTTTTCTTCTTCTTTTTTTTTAGCAGCCTATTAGCGATAATTGTGAAAAAGGTGGTTGCGAGAATTGAGGAAGCCTTGATGTAGGGTGATGGGTAATGGGTGAGTGAATGGGTGGGGTGATGGGTAATGGGTGTGGGGTGATGGGTGAATGAATGGGTGGGGGGTGATGGGTGATGGGTGAGGGGAATAGAGGGGGGTGATGGGTAATGGGTGAGTGAATGGGTGTGTGGTGATGGGTAATGGGTGAGTGAATGGGTGGGGGGTGATGGGTAATGGGTGAGTGAATGGGTGGGGGGGGATGGGTAATGGGTGGGGTTTAATGGGTTGGGGGTGATGTGAAGGGTTGCGTTAATACAACATTTCTACATCCATGATTTCAGGAAAGTTAGAAGGGGCTATCTGGAGAGTCTGTGTTTGGTGGGCCTTCGGCCCACCAAACACAGGTGGTGGCCGAGGGGGCCCACCAATAGCCCTCCGCAGGAGCTAGCCAAAAAAGTCCGCCCGGAGGGGGGCTTTGCGGCTAGTATGTAAATAAATGCTCTTCTCCTCCTTTTCTCTCTCCTCTCTCTCTCTCCTCTCTCTCTCTCTCTCTTTCACACCCACACACACACACGCACACACACACATACAACACACCACAACACACACACCCACACAAAACACCACACACACACACACACACACACACACACACACAAAATACACACACACACCACAAACACACACACACAAACACACAACACACACACACACACAAAACACACACACACACACACACACACACACACAACACAAACCCCCCCAACTTCGAATTTTTTGTTTGTTCTATTTTTCTGCTTCTCTCGGTCCACTCACTTATCACGGTACACAAATATTCTGGTTTTGGCACAACCTCAAAGACTCTCAACCATGTTTTGTCGGCGTAATTACTACAAGTACTGGAGGAGGATTTAAATGAAACGCTTCAAGAATAACACAGCAAAAAACTTTCCAGTATACAAATGAGAATGTGAACCCAATTTCATATTTTCATGTTCCTTTTCCTACCTTTCTATTTACATTTGTTTCCCCTTTCCCGCATTTCACTTCATTTCATATTTACTTTGTACGCTATTTACTGTATCTCTACTGTACTTTTTCCCCGATATTTCTATCATTCCTCATTTCACTATCTTCTTTCATCCCTTCATTTCTTCCTCTTGTAGCTACACTCCCCTCTTATTGCCTCCTGTCATTCCTACCTCCCACCGCCCCTCCATCCTCACCTGGCCACGCCCTTCCCGCCTCGCTCTCTCCGCCTCGCTTTCTGGTTCGCCGCCACCAAAATTTAAAGAACGAAAAAATTAGGAGACAATGCAGCAACACGACATATTAGCGGCCGAGTCTGTTTTGTTCCATATAATTTATTTTTCATTCATCCTTGTTAGCTCTCTCTCTCTCTCCTCTCTCAGATCAAATGGCCAAATTTCCGATAGCAAGAGAAACATACCTCCTAGAGAGAGAGAGAGAGAGAGAGAGGAGAGAGAGAGGAGGGGAGAGAGAGAGGAGAGAGAGATGAGAGAGAGAGAGGAGAGAAGAGGAGAGAGAGGAGGAGATGGGGAGAGGAGAGAGAGAGAGAGAGGAGAGAGAGAGAACAGCATTTTCGATTGTTCTCAAAGCTGGCCTGGTTCTTTCGTATCTGTTTGCGTAGGACTAAAAGTAGGAGGGAGAGAAGGAGGAGGAGGAGGAGGAGTGTTGCAGAAAGACGATTGCTCCTTGATAGCACACCACAAACAGTCGAACAGTCCACCAATCTTTAAAGACCCCTAGTCCATTAACGCAGGCCAGATGAGAGAGAGAGAGGAGAGAGATGGGGGAAGAGAGAGAAGAAAGGAGGGGGAAGGAGAAGGGGAGGGGAAAGAGGAGTGAAGAGAGAGAGAGGAAAGGGGGAGAGAGAGAGAGAGAGAGAGAGAAGAGACTCATTTGGTTCTCTTCGCTACACACACACACACACATACACACAAATTAATTCGTTTTCTTTGTACATTCATTACTTTTTCCCTGACATTCCTTAAAACCGAAACTTTCTTAAGCAAGACAGCGACAAGGCGAGGCAATTTCATCTTCCCCTCTTTCCCGCTCGTCTGGTAAACTTTTTTCCCGGCCCCCCCTCCTCGTCCTCCTCCTTTCCTACGAAAATAGACTTCCAGAATTATACTTATTCAGTCTATCGAGACGGAGGATGTGAGATCATTTAACAGAAGCATTCAAAATATTCAAAGATTTTTCACTGGTGAAGATTACCTTATACAGTCAATCGATCAAATTCAACAAGAAAACGTAACAGTTTAAGAGAGCTGGTAAGAGATTTTCGCCCCAAAAGAAGCCAAACACTTCTTCCATCGGGTTGTAACGTCTGGATGCTCGGCTCTCCAATAGCGTTGACAATATGACAGTTACAACTTTCAAAAACAGATTAGTGAGTTATTCGACTCCAATCCATAACTGTCATCTCCGCTATCGCAATAAAATATTGGATTTTATCATCAAAATGTAACTTTTTTGGGTTTGTTGTGTTGGTGGGGGCACCGCTTGTTTGGCCTCGGTAGTAGTAGCAGTCGTGATAGTTACCATCTCTTGCCTACAACAAAAATCGCACACATTTTCTTATTGGTCGGTTTTTCTTACTTCCCTGCTTCCTATAGGCTAAAAAGAATTGGAAGGCTGCAAGGAGCCTTTTCCTTGAATAGCCTACGTCTCTCACTTATGGTTAGATAGTGTAGTAGTTTATAAATATCATCCTAAGGATCAACAGGTATGCTGCTGTTTGTTCTTCCCTTGTGTTCCATTGTGTTGTGTCCTCCTCCTTTACTCCTGTAGAAATTAAGCGCGAGTGTAATCTGAGCTGGACACTCCTTGGTGCTCAGAAATGTTCGAGGGTGGCGGAACGAACCCTTTGATGATGATGATGATGATGATAGGGAGGAGGAGGGGAAGGAGAAGACTGCATAAACTATCAAAAATCTTTGGTCATCGTTTAATGTTCATCTGTATGCACATGCACAGTCTATAGGCACATAATTCATTTTTAACGGCCTGAAAAAAAAAAGAAGAGAGAGAGAGAGAGAGAGGGGAGAGAGAGAGAGAAAAGAAGGGGAGAGAGAGAGAGAGAGAGGAGAGAGAGAGAGAGAAGAGAGAAGAGAGAGGGGAGAGATAAAAAAAAATGGGGGGTTCTGCTAGAGATAGTCCTTGGCGTCCCCGCCGGGACTTTAGCACATCAACTCCCCTTTTTTTCAATGTAGTATTAAGTTTATAAAAAAAAAAAAAAAAAAAAAAAAAAAAAGAGAGAGAGAGTGAGAGGAGAGAGGGGAGAAGGAAGAGGAGGGGAGAGGTGGGAGAGTAATTTTTACAACACACACACAAGCGATCGAGCGATAATCCCGACACACAACTACACCGCTGATTTTTTTTCACATTCATCTTTCTCCTTCACCATCAATGGGCTGAGCCACCCCCCTTCCCACCATCAATGGGCTTTAGGCACCCCCCTTCCCACCATCAATGGGCCCGAGGCACCCCCCTTCCCAACCATTTTAATGGGCTGAGGCACCCCTTTCCCACCATCAATGGCCTGAGCCACCCCCCTTCCCACCATCAATGGGCTGAGGCACCCCCCTTCCCACCATCAATGGGCTGAGCCCACCCCCTTCCCACCATCAAAGGGCTGAGGCACCCCCTTCCCACCATCAATGGGCTGAGGCACCCCCTTTCCCACCATCAATGGCCTGAGCCACACCCTTCCCCCCATCAATGGGCTGAGCCACCCCCCTTCTCACCATCAATGGGCTGAGGCACCCCCCTTTCACCATCAATGGGCTGAGCCCCCCCCCTTCTCACCATCAATGGGCTGAGCCACCCCCCTTCCCACCATCAATGGGCTGAGGCACCCCCTTCCCACCATCAATGGGCGAGCCACCCCCCTTCTCACCATCAATGGGCTGAGGCACCCCCCTTCCCACCATCAATGGGCTGAGGCACCCCCCTTCCCACCATCAATGGGCTGAGGCACCCCCCTTCTCACCATCAATGGGCTGAGGCACCCCCCTTCCCACCATCAATGGGCTGAGGCACCCCCTTCCCACCATCAATGGGCTGAGGCACCCCCCTTCTCACCATCAATGGCCTGAGCCACCCCCCTTCCACCATCAATGGGCTGAGCCACCCCCCTTTCACCATCAATGGGCTGAGGCACCCCCCTTCCCACCATCAATGGGCTGAGGCACCCCCTTCTCACCATCAATGGGCTGAGGCACCCCCTCTCCCACCATCAATGGGCTGAGGCACCCCCCTTCCACCATCAATGGGCTGAGGCACCCCCCTTCCCACCATCAATGGGCTGAGCCACCCCCCTTCCCACCATCAATGGGCTGAGCCACCCCCCTTCCCACCATCAATGGGCTGAGGCACCCCCCTTCCCACCATCAATGGGCTGAGCCACCCCCTTCCCACCATCAAGGGCTGAGGCACCCCCCTTCCCACCATCAATGGGCTGAGCCACCCCCCTTCTCACATCAATGGGCTGATGCACCCCCTTCTCACCATCAATGGGCTGAGCCACCCCCCTTCTCACCATCAATGGGCTGAGCCACCCCCTTCTCACCATCAATGGGCTGAGGCACCCCCCTTCTCACCATTCAATGGGGCCGAGCCACCCTCCTTCTCACCATCAATGGGCTGAGGCACCCCCCTTCTCACCATCAATGGGGCCTGAGCCACCCTCCTTCTCACCATCAATGGGCTGAGGCACCCCCCTTCCCACCATCAATGGGGCAAGAGTTCTAATACTGAAATTGAAATGGCTGAAGTATTAAATTATTACTTTTCTTCTGTTTTTACAGTTGACGATATCAATGGCCTAGAAGTGGGCTGCGATCACATTAACGTAATTCCATGGAGCAATTTGGAATTTCTTGAGGACACAGTAATTAAAGCAATAGGTAAAGTCTATACAGTTAACAAAGCCGCGGATCAGACTATTTTACCGCAAATTTTAAAGGAAGCGAAGTACCAGATTTGTAAACCTCAATACTTGTTAGCAAATCCCTAAATTCCCTTCCAATCATCACAGTTGTCCAAGTCTACACTCTTCCCACCTTTATAGTGGCCTGAAAGTTATAGTGACCCTTCCAATCATCACAGTTGTCCAAGTCTACACTCTTCCCGCCTTTATAGTGACCTGAAGGTTATAGTGAACCTTCCAATCATCACAGTTGCCCAAGTCTACACTCTTCCCGCCTTTATAGTGGCCTGAAGGTTATAGTGACCCTTCCAATCATCACAGTGCCCAAGTTACACTCTTCCCGCCTTTATAGTGGCCTGAAGGTTATAGTGACCCTTCCAATCATCACAGTTGTCCAAGTCTACACTCTTCCCGCCTTTATAGTGGCCTGAAGGTTATAGTGACCCTCCAATCATCACAGTTGTCCAAGTCTACACTCTTCCCGCCTTTATAGTGGCCTGAAGGTTATAGTGACCCTTCCAATCATCACAGTTGTCCAAGTCTACACTCTTCCCGCCTTTATTGTGGCCTGAAGGTTATAGTGACCCTTCCAATCATCACAGTTGTCCAAGTCTACACTCTTCCCGCCTTTATAGTGGCCTGAAGGTTATAGTGACCCTTCCAATCATCACAGTTGTCAAGTCTACACTCTTCCCCCTGTTTATAGTGGCCTGAAGGTTATAGTGACCTTCCAATCATCACAGTTGTCCAAGTTACACTCTTCCGCCTTTATAGTGGCCTGAAGGTTATAGTGACCCTTCCAATCATCACAGTTGTCCAAGTCTACACTCTTCCGCCTTTATAGTGGCCTGAAGGTTATAGTGACCCTTCCAATCATCAGAGTGGATAAGGGCGCAACGCATCACTCTGTAGTCCCGCGTACGTGGTCCTTTTGCTTAGAGCAAAATTTAAATAGTCAGGAATATAATAGTCAGCGTGAGACTGAATCGAGGCCTTTTACTGCATAGTCCGTCAACGCCAAACTTCGGCTATATGGGCA
>JACEEZ010003114.1:203741-211241 GCA_016584305.1 Chionoecetes opilio
ATACATATTAAGTGATTTAATTTCTATAGATGAATACCATTCAATTTTTCAAGTTAATTTCACTTATAGTGTTTTTTTCTCTTTTTTTTCGCAGGAGCCTACTGTTTCGCCATCCGTAATTCAACACTGATGCCTCTTCCTTTGAACTCCTTCAAGGCAGTGACCATGGCAGAAGGCTCCATTTGGACGGCGACCTGGAACTCCACTCCAACAACTCTCCTCAATGCCTCACCACCTTCTCTCCTCTCCACATGCCCAACCACCTCCATCGCCTTACTCTCACCTGGCACTTCCACTCCAACATCTCTCCCCAATACCTCACCACCTTCTCTCCTCTCCACGTGCCCAAACCACCTCCATCGCCTTACTTTCACCTGACACTTTCATTCCAACGGCTCTCCCCAATGCCTCACCACCTTCTCTCCTCTCCACGTGCCCAAACCACCTCCATCGCCCTACTCTCACCTGGCACTTGCACTCTAACAACTCTCCCCAATGCCTAACCACCTTCTCTCCTCTCCACGTGCTCAAACCACCCCCATCGCCTTACTCTCACCTGGCACTTTCACTCTAACAACTCTCCCCAATGCCTCACCAACTTCTCTCCTCTCCACGTGTTCAAACCACCTCCATCGCCTTACTCTCACTTGGCACTTTCACTCTAACAACACTCCCCAATGCCTCACCAACTTCTCTCCTCTCCACGTGCCCAAACCACCTCAATCGCCTTTCTCTCACCTGGAACTTCCACTCTTAACACTCTCCCCAATGCCTCACCACCTTCTCTCTTCTTCACGTGCCCAAACCACCTCAATCTCCTTACTCTTACTCAGCACTGTACTCAGCTCCTTCAATCCACATTTTCTTGCCACCTCTTCACTGGACACTTCATCTCTCCATGTGATGATCCCAGTCATATTATATCTTAAAATTCTCCGATCACAACCAACCAACACATCCTCCAAATGTTTCGTCAAAGCCCATGTCTCAGAACCATACAGCAATGTTTATCAGTAATCCCGATGTGTCTCTCCACTCCATCCTCGCTATCTAACATGTCACCAAAATAACAAAACTGTTTAACTTCTTCTATTACATCACCATTCACTTATATAGATTCTACCTCTTCTTCTGGCAAGCCCCCTCTGTTAATTCTTCTTATATACACTGGACAGCAGAAAACTACCACCCTGTTCAGGTTTCGTAGTCCCGAACAACTTTTATGGCACCACTTGTCACATTCCTTGCAACGAATAGTTTTCTCATACTCCACTACCGCACACTCCACAGGGAAACCTTCCCACTTGTTTATTTTGCTCTATTCTCTTGCCTGTTACCATCATCTTTGACATATTCACCTTCAGACCTCTTTTCTCCATTGCTTGCTTCCAATCTATAATCTCCTCTCAAATTTCTCCTTTGTCTCAGCTGTCAGACTAAATCATCTGCATACAGCAGCTCCCATGGATCTCCTGTTATGCATTCCTTTGTGGCCTCTTCCATCATTACCACAAACAAAAGAAGTTTGAGAACTAAGCCTTAATGCACCTCCACACCTATCTCAAAGGATGTTCCTCCAGCTACTCTTACCTTTGATCTTGACCCCTCATACAGTGCCCTTACCAACCTTACAAGCCTCTCCGGTACCTTTTGTTTTGGTAATGCCCATCTAATTGTTCTTGGAATCCTGTCAAATGCCTTTTCCAGATCCACAAACACATGATACAGCCTTTCCTTCTTTTCCTTATATTTCTCCTGCAGATGTATTGTGGTGAAGATTGCATCGGTTGTTGACTTCCCAGCCATAAAGCCAATTGCCAGTCATCGATCTTGATGTTTCTTTTTCTCTTAAGCCTTTCTTTCACACAACACCCTCTCCTAAATCTTCATCCATGTTCTAACAGCCTAAACCTCTGTACCCACCACAAGACTGCATCTCCTTTTTCTTTAAACAGTGGTAAGGTAAACTCTCCTTCCATTCTTCTGAACCTTTCAACTCCCTAATAATCCTCTCTCATCATACCTCTCTCCCGTACTTCACTAAATATAGTTAATTAGTTGCTTTAATACAATGAGTCTTTGCTTGAAGAATTTTAAGTTTAGTTTTTCTTTCAGTTTCCTAAGATTCCTCTTTCAGTTTCCTAAGATTCCCCCATTCATCTGTTCATGGTTAGTAAGATCCATTATAATCATTTGACTAAATTTAAATATCTATACATAATCTAAAAAAAAAAAAAAATTGCACGTTATTCGATCCTAATTCAATATTTATTTAAGAATTTAATCGACAGATTTCATTGTTATACCATACTAGCCAATTAATTTATGTAGGCATACCATGTAGGTTTACCATAATGCCGTTGTTGAGAAATACTCATTAAATACAGATTTAATTTCTTAAAATTGTGTTATTAACAATGGTGGGTGCGCTCCAGTGCGCGCGGTGGTGCGGCTGCGCTCTGCGCACCCGCACAGCCGGCCCGGTGCGCTCTGCGCTCTGTTTTTTCAGCCGGCCCGGTGCGCTCCGCGCTCTGCGCTCAGCGCTCCCAAAAAATAGCTATATAATAAAAAAATTGCTTCTAGAATTTATTTACCGTATATATTATGAAAAAATTGTACTGTCAAGCCAAAAAATCACTGTCTAACAAAAAATCACAAGTTAAAGTAGTCTGTGGTCACTCCTTCAGTCCTTTTTAGTCCTCCTGCTCCATCTCCTGGTCCTCCTCCTCCTTGAACCCCAGCAGCTCCATGTTGCCACGCATGAAAACCAACTCCTCAAAGTTGCTGGCTGTCAGGCTGGACCTCTTGGCCCTCAGGATGTCCCCTGCAGAGCTGAACATCCTCTCCACAGCTGCAGAGCTAGGGATGGGGGTGTTGTACTTGATAAAAAGTTTCACCCACGCCTCCCTGTGGTAGCTGGGGAAGAGGTCCTTCTTGATGGGAGTCTCGCTGTGGGCCCGCTGCCAGCCGTCCAAGGTCTTGGTTAGTTCCTCATGCAGATACTCCCGCCTCCTGGCCACTGGAGTGTCATCCAGGAGGAGGTCAAAATAGTCCTTCTCCTCCTGCATCACGGGTTCGAGGCTGACGCCGGCCTCCTCCTCTTCCTCACTCCCGGAGGTGATGATCTCCTCGAGCTCCTCAAATATTTACATTTTATATCGATAACCAAGTACGTACATGCCTGCAAGCTGAGGTTATCATTTTTATGTCAAATATACAATGACTCCTATGTACGGTAGCTTTGTTTTTATTGAGTTTATGAAATTTTAAATAAATTATTATTATCAAAATAGTTCGTGATTATCAATTATGTAGAAAAGCAGTAAGCACAACACAGTAAAAGGCCCAAAAGATAACCCGTACTTTAAGTCCTTAGCACCAATTCCGCCGAGCTGGGAAACTAGTGGAGAGCACGCTGAGAGCACGTTTAATAGAACCACACGCCTTGGACGCCTGAACGCGACTGGGACTTGTTGCCACAGGTCAAAGAAAGACTGTGCACTTGCCACCAACTCGAGTGACAGACACAAGTAACTTTTGAGTATCCGGCCCCAGGTTGGCAACACTTTGCCGGCCTGCTATTTACCAAACCATGCGCATTGTTGCCGCTGAAAAGTTTAGGAAAAGTCGTCTTCGATTGGAGCGCCAGAAAGGAGCGCGAAATTCAAGTTGCGCTCTGCGCACCCAGTTCAGATTTTCGCGCTCCGCGCTCCTGCGCACTAAATTTTGGTAGTGCGCACCGGAACGCGGAACGCGGAACGCAAAATCGGAGCGCACGCGCCCACCTTTGGTTATTAATACCCTATAAGGATGATAATAGTACCCTAAACTAGAGATAAGAATGTCCTGAAAAGGTCGCAAAGATGTTGCAATAAGGTGGCAAGAAGGTCCTGAAAAGGTCGCAAAGATATTGCAATAAGGTGGCAAGAAGGTCCTGAAAAGGTCGCAAAGATGTTGCAAGAAGGTCCTGAAAAGGTCGCAAAGATGTTGCAAGAAGGTCCTGAAAAGGTCGCAAAGATGTTGCAAGAAAGTTGCAGGAAGGTGGCAAGATGGTCCTGAAAAGGTCGCAAAGATGTTGCAAGAAGGCTGCAATAAGGTAGCAAGAATGTCATCGATACATTGTGTCAACGTATGACACAAAGTTGTGACGACGTACCTGGGAGTGGACAAAAAATCGGTTCCCATAACGTCCTGCACAACGTAACTGGAACCTATTCACAACGTTATGAAAACGTTGTTACAACGTCATTTTGTTTGCTGTGCCTATTACTCTGAAGGAATAATGAATAGCTAGAATACAAGGAAGTACAAGCCACCGGTGTCTTACCCGCGTGTATGTGAAGGTAGAAACAAGTGTTGAAGCGACGGAGGTGACACAGGGGATGAAGGAATGATATGGAATAAGCTAGAGAATATAAATAAGTACAACGACCTTGAAAATGCAGGCCGCGGATGGCTTGTGATTGGCTCACACGTTTGAGACACAATCTGATTGGCTGGCACGTTTGTTTTTACACAATTGTGATTCGCTGGCGAGGCTGTGACGTCATTATAGTCGCTCAGCCAATCAGCTTTGAGCAACCATGTACCGCCACTGCCATGTCTCGTATGTGAATACCCACTAACGCCGGGGTGTAGAAATAGAGGGATATTGTTAAGCTAACCACCGTGGCCCTTAACTCTTTCTGAATGTCTGGCCAAACCAGTTATCAAACCCATAGTCCTTGCAGAAATCCCGCAAAGTCGCAGAAGATCCCAGAATGACTCACGATGTTGAAACTCACGTCGGCGTTCCACCAGGACACGAAGCGCTAGGATACGGTCCGTTGTTGACTTACCAGGCGTGAACCCAGACTGCTGAGGTCTCTGATGCTTCAGCAGATGACTGCGGATCCGTGTCAGCAATAGATGGGCAAGCACCTTGCCTGGCACGCTGAGCAGTGTAATACCGCGGTAATTGTTGCAGTCCTGACGGTCCCCTTTCCCTTTCTAGATAGGGACGACCATCCCCCTTTTCCAGTCAGGAGGAATGGTACCTGATTGCCGCACGGCAGTCAGGACAGCATGCAACCCGCGGATCATGGCTCACCCCCCAGCTTTGAGGAGCTCCGCACTGATATTACAAACACCAGCTGCCTTTCCACCCCGCAACTTTGCTGCAGCCTCTCTGACTTCGTCAAGAGAGGGTGCGGTTTCGTCAATGGATCGGCATCTACTGCCTGTAACCCAGTGGTGTGAAGCTGCTCAGTTGGAGGGTCCACCGTGAACAACTGCCCAAAGTACTCAGCCCAACGAGCCATCTGCCCATCCATGTCCGACACGAGGCGCCCATCTGCTGTTCGAATAGCACTCGGCCGAGATGGAGACTTGGAACGGAGCTTCTTCAGGGCTCGGTAGGCGGGTCGGAGGTCATTAGCGTTCAAATGACCCTCGATATCCTCAGCGAGACTCCTGACATACCTCTCCTTGTCTCTCCCCAGGAGAGTTCTAGTCCGGAGTGACAGAGCACTGTGCTGGTCTTGGTTCCCAGCCAGCTTGGCAGCGCGACTCTCCTCGATTTTCTCCAGCGTCTCCGTCGAGACAAAACCACGCCTTGACCTCGAGCGCTCCCCAATACACTCACTCCTTGGTAGCCTGTAGAGTTTCACGTTTGAAGGTATCCCACAGTTTCTACAGGGTCCTCGAGGGCACCGAGCACATCAAATCGATTTGAGACTGCCACCGCATACTCATGAGCACATGTCAAGTCTTTCAGTTTCTCAAGATGAAGCAATGAAATATCGGTACGCTATTAATCTGTGGCTTGGGGGTCCTCTTCGATATTTTAATTGTTCCATATGTGACATGCTATGGAAGATTAGATGCTTAAATAAGTTGAATGAAGTGAGTTAGGTGTCATAGATGAAGCACACTTAGGAAATACTGGCGTGAACATCACAAAGACACGAAATTAGAGCTCCATGTTATTTTGTGTTTTGCCAGGCTCTCAGTCGACAATGAAATTGTATGCAAGTGACTTTTTATTGGTAATGACGGCTTTAAATAAGGTGAATGAAGTGGGTTAGGTTCGTAAGGAGAAACAGACATTGTGAACACGATAACTGGAACTGCCCCCGCAGTAGGCGAGTGTTCCAATTTATGTTAATCTGGTACTTTCAACCAGTAATTGAGTAAGAGGTTTAAAGTACTCTTTTCCTATGTATTTTGATGCGTTAAGAATGATGGTCGCACTCAAAGTCGTTGGAAATGCATCATATTGCAGTTATCCCGCCTTGATCCCTGCTTTAGATTAGGTTTCTCGACCAACGCCCAGGTTAGGTTAGTGAACTAGCGGGGGGGTCCGGGCACCCCCCCCCCCCCCCCCCCTCAGTTATGGCAGGTTAAATAACCAACGTCCATGTTTTGTATTAAACTGCAGTTTTACCGTTGAACTACCACGTATAGGCCTCGCGGCCTCATGTAGCTTCCTTATTTTCTTATGTTCTTATGTTGAGATTTTTCGAGGAATATGTAAGTAATTTCCGTAGACTTTATCGGCTATATATCTTTATATATTTCCGGGCTTATGTTATTACGTAGAGTGTTTACCGGATGCATCTTACGTTATCCACATAATATACTATCAGTACAAAACTAGTTGCCATTTTCCCCGCCCAAAACCCTGCGTTCCCGACGGGTCCCCAGGTTTTGTTATGAAGGGGGAGATAACTGCAAAATAAGGCATTTCCGACGTTTTTAATGTGACCATCAGTCTTAACACAGCATAATACATGGGAAAAGAGTAATTTTGACCTCATACTCAATTACTGGTTGAAAGTACAAATTTACCCTTACATCTTTAATGAGAAATGAGCTGCCAACAACTCAGCCTTGTCCTTGTCGCAGACAGCCACCGTCTCGTTTGGTCTGGTGAGCGGTGGAATGGAGGCAAATATCTTTAAGTAAATTGATGTAATGGGCCTAACATGACTTGTTGATCAACAAAGGCATGCCCAGGCGTCCTACGACAACAAATCCGTCTTTGTTTATCAACAAAAAGGGGAGGGGCGAACTGCGCATGCGCGGAGGCGAAAGTTTACTAACAAAGACTTGGTGTGAGCAAAATCATTCACAGGGGTCCTCCGACAACATGGCTGGAGATTTACAGGAAAGATTAGCCAAATATAGGGATGAAATAGGCCCTATACATCAATTTACTAAAACATAATCGCCTCCGCAAATACGCAGTTCGCGTCTTTCTTTTGTTAGTAAACAAAGGTAAACTGCACCGCATACACAGACTACTGTGCACGCGACCCCGGCACATTGTCTTACAGGTTTCTTTGTGCAAATGTTTGTTGAGTTGGAAGAGGTGATACTTGTACCGGAGCCAGGCCCTGTTCTTGTTGTCAGCAGCTCTCTTACACTCAAAACCAAACCAGGACTGATCACGCGGCTTAGATTTGTAGGTTTGGCTGGGTATATTTTTTTCTGGAGGGACAGGAGGAGGTTGGTGAAGGT
>JACEEZ010003114.1:216241-227496 GCA_016584305.1 Chionoecetes opilio
CAAAAAGGGGCAAAGTTCGCCATAATCACCAAAAATTTCCATAAGTGCTCGTTTTTCCCAAAAGTTCCCCAAAAGCGTGGGGGGATCCCGGAGGCCCCATAAGGATCCTTATGTTGACAAAGCCGTAAACATGGCATCAAAAACTCTTCCCCCGCGAAACCAAGGATTTTCGTGTCAAAGAAGAGACTTCTCGGCGAACTAAGTGACAAGGAACTTGTAAGGGGTTACGGCTGAGGGGAATTATGTATGTCACTCTCGTAAATGCTTTCCCCAGAGAAATAAAAAGGGAAACCCAAAACATGACACGGGAATAAAAATTTAATAACATTATGTTTGTTTCCTCCCCCACTGGCAAGAGCAGCGGGCCCCTGAGCAGTGCAGCGCTGCGTGATGACGGAGCAGCGGAGTGGACGGGGAAAATGCTTGTAAAGGGGCTCCATGGTATTTATACTCTGTGTCCCAAATTCTGTGCGAGACAACCGAGAAGTCCCCGCCGACGGAAATTTTCGCGACATTTCCCCACTTTATAATAGATGAAAAGGAAAAAAAAAGGGTTTTCATTTTTTATTTGACAACTTTTTTTCGAAGGCATTTTTTTATTTTCTTTTTAGTATTGATATGTTTATAATAAATTTAGCCGTTTTTTGCAAAAATGAAGGTAAAGTTTTTTTTTTCCTACGCAGTATCTACCTCTGGAGGGTTCATTTCAGCTTAGACGTAGGGAGATACTAACCCCGGAAAAACAAAAATGTAATACTTGGAAAAAAAGTTTAATTTTTTACCTAGGCCAAAACCTACACAATTGGATGTGCTTTCTGGTTACCTTAAGGGTTCAAAGAAATCTAAATGAGTTCGTCCCCAAATCATTATTTTTTGGAGATATCAAATGTTTTTAGTAAAAAAGCGTATTGACATGAAATTAAGTAACCTAAACCCCTTTTAGTTTTTCCACTAACCACCAATGTAAGTAACCCACCTTTATTTACTAACTAAATCCACCCTTTTGATTCACTACCTAACCTAACTCACGTTTTAACCCTTTTAACTAAAAGCCAAATCTCATTGGGAAAGTGTCCCGGCAAAGGGAAAAAAAAGCAGAAGGCATGCAGGTCACAAGAGGGAAAAAAGATGAGATGCCCCTAAAAACTTGTCTTTCTCTTCCCCTTAAAAAACAGGTTTATTGTAGTGTTTTTCCCATACTCCCCCCCCCCCCCAAAAAAAAGTTTGGGCCCTTAGGGGGTATGCGGGATATTGGCTGGGGTAAAAATTTGGTTGCAACCACATAGTATTTAGTTGGTAAAGGGGGTAAAAAATTCCTAGATTAGGAAAAAAAGCTGAATTTTTTCAGCAAGAAAAAGTGTGGGACCTTCTGACTTCCTCACAAACGAAGACCGGAATACGAGTCCCCCCCCCCCCTCCCCCACCCCTCCATTTAAAAATAAGATAAAACAAAATTTTTGGGTTTCCGGGGGGGGTCAGGGGCCCCATTAGGTTAGGTTAATTTTGGGGATTACATAAATTAGGATAGATTATCGGGGGGGTCGAGGGGGGGGGCCCCTCCTAGGAGGTAGGTTTTTAATTTTTCTTTTGGGTTTGGTTAGATTACAGGGGGGCCTTGTAATCTCGGAGCTTGAAAAGGTTAGGTAAAATTTCCCCTATCTAGGGAAAAATACCTTAGATTCAGAATTTTTACCCTACACAACTCTAAAAAAACGGTTTTCACGCTTTTTGTCCCCCCCCCCAAAACCCCCCCATTCCCACAGGTCCTCAAGTTTTTTGGGGCAAGGGGAAAGTAGGCAAAAGCTAGAAATTTTTCCAATAACATCAATTTTCCAAAATAAAGGGGGGGGTGCGGAAGGATACACCAAAATTAAAAAATGTAGTAAAGGAGGGGAAAGAAACAATAGCCAGGGGGAATGATGATCAGGGAGAATACGGCAGTATAGTAGCACAGATACGGCAGTAATCACCAAGCTTTGTATACTGCCGTACTGCCTGGCATCCTCCCCTCCCTGGCTTTTTTCCCCTTTCCCCCTTTTGACTAGTGGTTTACCCGTTGTGTTTTTTTCCGTCACCTTCTCCCAAATTGTGGAGATACAACAATTTTTAAGGAGGGGGGAGACAAGTGTTTTCACGTTCCCGCGTTAAACTTTTCCGGGGTGTTTTTTTACCTTATATGAATTAATCCTTAAATTGCTTTATTTCAGTTCGAAAGGGTTTTAAAATTTACGCTCAATCTAGATTTCAAGCGTTATTTCATGATCTAAAGCATTTTAGGGTAATGTCATCTACGTTTTGGGGAAGTTGTCGCAGGAAAAGCTAGACCCAAAACAATGGGGGAAATTTGCTCCATAAAATAGAGTTTTTATGGCCAAATTTTTGTTAGTCGAACCTTATGGGGAATCCCATAGCCCTTTTTAAAATACCGGGCCAGGTTAAAAGTGGTCTATCAGATGTATAAAAAAAGTATAGGTTCCCCCGCGCCTACGCACGGATTAGCCAAATGCCGCCCGTCGGCGCTCGGGTTTCTTGAGGAGGGCCAACACTGGCGGCGAGGCTAAAAATGTCAACAAATATGGTAATTTTTTACTACCAATAAGTTTTTAAGTAAAATTTATATGCTGTTTTATCGGAAACTTTGTTCTTTAAAAAATTTTCACATAAAAAACATTAAAACCACAAAAAAAAGCCATTTTGAGACTGAAGAAATATGCTGAAAATTAATTTATATCACTTAACCGTTGAGCAACCTTTTAAGTATAATTTGTAACGCCCCCGACCTGTCAATTTTTACTTTTTTTCAGGAAATATGTTAAATTTTAAAAGTTTTGACCGAAACTCCAAAAGCCACTCATCAATCCATTTTGTAGTCAATGGGGAGGGGGGTTCTACTTGCCGACCGTAGCTTTAATCCCCGCGGTTGTACAGGGCATAGGGGCGACGGGGCCAAGAGTCCGTCAGCGTCAACCTCAGGGCATTGGTTCATATCCAAATGTTTTGTTTGCTACTTTTAAAAAATAGGAGACCCCGACTAAGCACTTTAAAGTTTTTGAATGTACTAAAGTTCTTTAAGTAACTGGGTCAATTTTGTATGTCAAGCTTGGGACAAAACCCGGGCTGCGGTTTGGTTACCAGGCAACGAAGCACTTTGGCCCCCCCCCTTACCTTTTTGCTTTCAAAATTTCTGTTTTTAAAATTTTCCCCCTCGAAAAGGACAAGTAAAAAAAAAACAAGCAAACAAAAAACTAGTTATTATATTTAAAAATGTTTGTCATAATTGCATACCCAAAATAGGGGTTTTTTCCCCCTTGTCTTTGTATTTTTTTCCTTCCTCCCCGACACTGGCGGTGTTTTTGCGGATCCCCGAGTTTCGAGATCCCTGTTCAGTTGGCCTTCTGCGCATGCGCGGCGCCGCGTCAACACAGCAGCAGTGACCTTTAAGCAAAGCTGGGCACCGCATCTATTTTTCAGTTTCCGCACCCTGCACCTCAGCAACCTTTATGGCGGGGGTTCCGCATTCCGCACCTCCACACCTATTTCAAAGGTCCGCACCAGTAGCGGAACTAGGTCCGCAACACAATTTTTGGTTTACAAGTCCACAATAACTTAATAACTACCTATTAATTTAATACTTCCCAGCAAACATGGGCTATGCGGGCCTGTGTCGGCTTGTGTCGGGTACGTATCGGCACCGGCGGCAGGGTGACTGGTTTCGGCAAATCGGATGAAGCCCATGTCGGCCCTGCAGCGGGAACTGTATATCGGGCCAATTATTGATAAGTTCGTACAGCCCCAACACAGTCTTCCTTGACTCGGCCCAAGGATAATATATTAAGTGGATGTGACATGAATGGCCAGGCGGAAGGACTTAAGTAGGGTCCAAAGCTCGGATTAAGGATAATTGTTGATTATTAGGTGTCTGAATCGTAGCCAGGCAGTCAATTGTTGGCCACTCGCGCCCGTTGCCTCGACGCCGATATTCAAACATATTTACCAGTGTTAGTGGGCGCCCGCGGCTATACATTTACTGCTCTCACAGGCCTCTCAGGCTGAGGATCGACTTCATCTACTCCACAAAGACTTATAAAGGTACGTAGGAAAGGGTGGTGACATCTTAGAAATGATAAATGCTCAAATATATAGACAAGAGTTATAAACAAGCCTCAGGCTAGAGCGAACGGAACGGAGCTGCTATTTTGTGTTATATTCCACAGTTTAGTACATGGTAAAATTCTAGAGTCCTTTCCCACTCTTATTAGTGTTTTTTTTTCTCTCCAGACCTTAACAGATCACTTCAGATACCTCTAACACGCAAATATAAAGTGGGGTGAGATGCCACTTTCAACCCCCTTGCCCCCCCTAAATGACCCCATCCTCTGGACCCCCCATAATAATATTACTAATCTAACCTCACTATAACTTTACCAAACCTTACCAATAACCTCCTAGCGAGACTTAATTGGGGGAAACTAGAATTTTACCAGGTTAGGTTAGGTTATATTGAGGTAAGGTTAGTAATTAATTTTTGGGGGTCTTTCTAGGAGGTTATTAGTAAGGTTAGGCTTGGTTAGAGTGAGGTTAGGCTAGGTTATAGTGAGGTTAGAATAGTAATATTTACCATATTATATTTTTGAGGGGTTCAGGGGGGTCGTTTAGGGGGGAGGGAGGGTGAAGGGGCAGCTCTCCCCCACTTTATATTTACGTGTTAGAGGTATCTCAAGTGATCTGTGAAGGTCTGTAGGAAAAAACCCCACTAATAAGGGCGGTAAAGGACTCTAGAATTTTACCGCTTCAGGGAGTTAAGTAATAGGCTTGTGGAGAAGATGTTTACTTGGTGATTGGGTTCTATTGTAATGTAGTTTAAGGCATTACAAGGCACGTAGTTATAACCGTCCTCAAGTTATAGAACTGACAATTTGCAGCATTTCTAATCCCTACAACCCGACGGAAATGAGATATAACACATGGGGGGTCTGGAGTGGCGAAATCTCCCCCCTCCCAGCGAGGTTATAATAGGATAAGTAATCAATGCCCAGGCTAGGTTAGTTAATTGGCGGGGGGGGGGTCTGGATGGGGGCAGCTCCCCAGTTATGTCAGGAGAATTTTGGTCAATAGAGGATATTGTACTAAACTGCAGTTTTACCGGTGATTGTGATGAATAAGTGTCTGATGTAGCCTTTGGTATAGCAGTACTGACCCTACTGGGCTAATATTTTGAACATGACTGTGTCTGGATTCAAGTATTTTTCACCTTTCTACTGTTTCTATAGGTAAGAACGAGTGTGAATGTAACAATGAAATGGTGTGCAAACATTAAATTTTTCATAGGCTAGGTTAGGTTAATTTAATGGCAAGGCCATTAAAAGGTTTAGGTTAGTTTGAGGGTTAGGTTAAGTTAGTTTAATGGTTTGATTAGGTTATTATTTGATACTTTTACAAATGGAGAGTGTTTTTTTCCAGTCAAAACGTCTAAAAAGTGTATTTTTAAAAATTGTGTCACTACTTTTTACTGTCATCTTCATTTAAGGCAGCAAAATCTGCTTCGGTTCTACTGCAGTTTAATACATTACAAGGCACGTAGTTATAAAAGTCTTCAACTTGTAAATCTGACCATTAGCAGTGTTCTAAAGATATTTTGGTACTTTCAACCATTAATTGAGTATGTGGTTAAAATTGTTCTATTCCTATGTATTCTGATGTGTTAAGAATGATGGTCTTTTTAAAAATTGTCGGAAATGCCTCATTTTGCAGTTATCTCCCCATTACTCCTGCTTCAGGTTAGGCTACGCAACCAATGTCCTGGTTAGGTTAGTGGGTATTATTTTACACACTCTGTGCCTAATCTCAAATCTAGGTAAAGATGCATTGCGTATGGATTTGGTAGTGCAAATTTTAGTTTATGCCACACCCCGCAAGTGCAGAAATAGGTGTAAGAAAAAAAAAAAAAATGTCGTAAATGACCATATAGTTTAGGATACCATAAGGATTACTAGATAAACCTTTCTCTCTCAACTTCACAGGCTTTGTGCAATGCAACTAGTTTAAGTAAGCATAAAATAATTTAGACAGCTTTTCATCCATAATAATTTGCACCAACATTCTTTGTCGTGTGGTCTATTATATGGTCTTTGTATTGTGGTCTATATTGTATTGTATGGTGTAATTCAGGTGATTGCAGGTTACACAATCTCTTCTGTGAAGATTACACTGGTCAAAAAAAAAAAAAAAAAAAGTTCTGGCATGGAATTTAAGAAACATTTTTAGACTAATTTGAGGGTGCTGAATTCAAATCTGATCTTATATTTTTCCCCTATCACATCACGTTTTTTGCCCCTATAGGTATATATTCCATTTTCTGAATTTCCAAGAAAAATTTATCCTTCTATTGAGTAGTGTAGCAAAAGGGCCGGATTATATGGTTTATTTTTAATTCAGTCTCCCTAAAACGGGAGAATATCTTCGTTTTCTTTGAACATGCATAACATTCCCAATTCTTTATGATACGAAAGTAAACAAAACACATTTCAACTTGCACAGCAATCGTCCGCAGTTAGTGTTTTATTAATGAATTTTAAAATTGAATTGATTTTTTAATTGTATTTTCTCCTTTTTGTTTTTTTTTGTGAAACAATGCCTAAGGTGTAGGTGGTTGGGTAGCAAATTAAAGGAACAACTCAGGTAGCTAACAACTCTTTTTCTTTTTTTTTGTCCGCAGTTGGTGTTGCTGCTCTAACAATGGCCTCTACATCTCACAAAAGAAATTTGCTCAAATGATCCAAATATTTTTTTGCTACATCTTTTAAAGCTTTACTTTGAAGACTCATAGGCGCAACATTACTGACTTTGTTAAGAGCGGGGTATTTTTGCGTACTTCAAAGTACCACTTGGAGACCAAAAGACAAGCATTGGCCCTCACAAAGTGTGCACAACCTGTGTTGAGACTTTGAGATCATGGTCTCAAGGAAAGAAGGCTAAACTAAGTTTGGAGTGCCTATGGTTTGGGAAAGAGAACCAAGCAATCATTTAGATGACTGCTATTTCTGCCTTGTCAATGAAAAAGGTTTCAATAAGAAAAACAAGAAATTTTTGAAATACCCAAGTTCCCTTCAGCTATTCGACCAGTTACCCTTTAGTGAAGAAATACCTGTCCCAATATTTACTGAGCTTCAAAAAAATGGATGAAAACAGATCTCTGCTCACCTGCTCCCACTGTAAAGAAGGACAACAGATATTTTCAGCCAATCTGATGAAGATTGTGACAAACCAATTCTGTTTACTCAGTCTGTTTGAATGATTTGGTTAGAGATCTTTATCTACCAAAAGAGTCTGCTAAACTGTTGTCTTCAAGACTGCAAGAGAATCGAATGCTGAAACCCGGCACAGGTGTCTCTTTTTATCGTAACAGGGAAGCAGAACTGCGTAAGTACTTCCATTCAGAGGGCCAGCTTGTCTATTGTACTGATGAGAAGGGCTACTTCTTTTTATGGGACTGCTAGCATATGATTCAAGGGATTGGAGGGCTTTTTATTGACAGTTCCAAAGAAGTTTGAAATGTTTCTGTTACACAATGGAAATAAGTATGGTCTGTACCAATAGGTCATTCTGTAAAACTTAAAGAAGAATATAAAAAACCTCAAGATTGTCCTAGAGAGGTTGCAATTAATCATGTTCATGGGTGGTTAATTTGTGTCGATTTGAAAATGGTTTTAACTTTCTTTTAGGGTCAGCAAGGAGGGTACACAAAATACCCCTGTTTTCTGTGTTACTGGACAGTAGAGCTACAGCAGAGCATTGGGTTGAAAAAAGAATGGCCTCAGCGACAGAGTTTTTGCATCTGGCGATAAAAATGTCATCAATGATCCTCTAGTGGATAGGGAAGAAGATTGTCTTTCCCCCCTTGCACATAAAACTTGGATTGATGAAGCAGTTTCGCCCAAAGCTCTTGATCACAGTGGAGAATGCTTCAGTAAAATATGTTCAACTTTTCCTGGTCTTAGTGAAGAGAAGAAAAAGGCTGGAATATTTGAGGGACCTCAAATAAGAACACTAATGAGAGATCCAAATTTTATCACATCAATGAATGAGACAGAAGAAAGAGCTTGGAATGCATTTTGGGTAATGGGGTGAAGAATTTTCTAGGGAATAAGAAAGCAGCCCAACTATAAAGAGATTGTGAAGAGCTACTAATGAGCCTGCGAGATCTTGGATGTAGAATGAGTATCAAGGTTCACTATTTACACAGCCTTTGGACAGTTTCCGGAGAACCTTGGGGATGTGAGCGAGGAACAAGGGGAGCGTTTTCATCAGGACATTAAAAAACAATGGAAAAAACGGTATCAAGGCCGGTGGGACTCAAAATTGATGGCGGATTTTTGCTGGAGCTTGATGAGAGACAACCCAGAAGCTGTACATCAGAGATCAGCCAAGAAAAAAAAATCACATAACGCTACTTGCCATTGATCTGTGCACCAATATATGTATTGTTTATATTTCTATTTCAAATTCTGTAATATATTTGATTTACTTGTACATGGGACTTCGTAATCTTTGTAATTCCTTGATTAAGGGAATATACAAAATGTATTACTAAAAAATCACGTGTTTTTATCTTGAAACCTTCGATATATAGGCTTTATGAGTCATTTTCATCAAAAATTGAAAAGCTATATCGCGAAATCCTGATGTGGATAGACAAAAATTGAGTTCATATTCGTAATCAGCAGCCCAAATTCAGTTAGAATTTGTTTTAAAACCTTTTGCCAGAAATATCGTGTTGACCAGTGAATTATTGGCCGATAGAACAAATAAGAAATCTGCAATGAGTTATGTAAACTTATGAATGCATCGGATCATGAAAATCTAATCTTAGTTTTCTTTTTCAGAGCAACTTGTGATCAAGGCCTTTTAGGTGATGAAGAAGGCACCAACATGTGAGTCTGGCACATGGTCTTCATCCCAAGACGAAGATGTATCTTTAATGAAACAGAAGAGGACACCAGTGGCCTGCTGTACAGGACAGCCCCCTGCACATCTGAAAGATGGTGTTAATTCTATTATTTGTCCGATTTGCTATAGGTTGAGACTTAACACCTCTGGTTGTACATGTTCTCAGTGGTTTAGGTAAACCTGATAATTTTCTGATGCATTTTGGTTATCTTTTTTCTTTAACCTAACCCAGTGCTCTTCAACCATTTTTTGATGTCGTCCACCCCTACTGGTGATTAGGTAAAAGCTGTCCACCTCAATTTATTTTGATCTCTAAAATCTCACGGCTATTGACATTGAGAGACTTTCAGGCTACTTTTTCCTTCTTCTTTCTGTTTGAAGTCAGATTTTCCCATAATGTCTTATGAGGTGAGACAATCGATTATACTTATCCAATTTTATTCTCGGCGTTCATCATTTAGATTTGCAGCATTTCAATATTCATGACTTGTCACATATAGTACATAGTTCATAAATGGTGCGTGAGCAGGATGACAGCTCCCATACGAGCCGTAAGAGTCTTCCTTGTTATAACTATACGTTATGGGTAAATTTATATATACATATATATATATAGATATTATATATATAATATATATATATATATATATTATATATATATATATGTATATATATATATTTTATATATATATATTTTATATATATATATAATATATATATATATATATATATTATATATATATATATATATATATATATATATATATATATATATATATATATATATATATATATATAATATATATAATTTTATATATATATATATAATATATATATATATATTTTAAAATATGTATATATATAATTTTTAATTTATTTATTTATTCATTTTATGTATTTATTTGTTTATTTATTTCGTTTTTGTCTGTTCATTGTAGAAATTTCACCACATTTGTCTGGACTTTTTTCCACTTTTGTAACAATACAGTGATTTTTATTCTTATGAAAATTATATTTATAAGCATAATTACTGTTGTTTCATTTTACAGTATTTATATTTGTAGCAAACCTGATGGGGTATTAGGGCACACAATTATGAAATTTGGGTTGCTGACTGCCAGTGCCAGACTGCTCAACTACAGGCAAGACTGATATACTGCAGCCGAGACTGATGATTATGCCTTTGATTTGAAGTAACAGCGATAATTTTTATTCTTTGTTGCACTATTGGTCCCTTTGCTCATACTGTAAGAGTTTTTGAAACCTATTTTAATCCTGGCAACAGGTTTATTCCATTCACAAACCTGTGTTCATTTAAAAGTGGGGCGGTGGTAAGCGCGCCGACTAGCTGCCCCTGCCCGGATAGCTACCCTGCCACGACTACGCACACGCTGCAGATGACGTCACACAGGAAAACATTGGTCACGCCTTCAGGACCAGAATATTATCATCAGATTCGCTTATTTAACCTAAATAACTCTACAAAACTTAACCCAAACCTATCTTAAACCTAACCAAACCTAGATCAAATCTAAACCAAGCCTTAACTTAACCTAAATTTAACCTAACCAAACTTAATTAACCTAATATACCTAGCTACTATCATATAAAACAAAATGGTTAAATTATGGTTAAGTTAAGGTTTGGTTTTGGTTTGATTAAATTTAGGATAGGTTTGGAGTTAAGTTTTGTAGACTTATATATATTTAGGTTAAATACGCGAATCTGATGATAATGTTCTGGTCCGGGAGGCGTGGCCAATGTCTTCCAGTGTGACGTCATCTGCCGCGCGTGCGTAGTCGTGGCAGGATAGCTATCCGGGCAGGGTAGCTAGTCGGCACGCTACACCGGCATTAGGAACGGTAAAACGATTCAGCTGCTTTGTCGGCCCGCTTGTGGCACTATTCAGCTGCTATATTGGCCCGCTTGTGGAACAATTCAAATGCTAAGTCGACCTGCTTGTGGCACTATTCAGTTGCTATGTTGGCCCGCTTGTGGCACTATTTGGATGCTAAATCGGCCTGCTTGTGGCACAATTCAGTTGCTGTTGGCCGCTTGTGGCACGATTTAGATGCTATGTTGGCCGTTTGTGGCTCAGTAGTGGCTGTTTGGTTACGGATTGCGACACAGATTCTGACACAGGCCCCCAACGTAACCGACACAGGCCCGGGTTTCAAATATGCCAAGTTGTCGTCCGCAGCCAGGCGAAATTCATGCCGGTTTGCCGATTCAAGCAATATGGCCGTTTGTGTTTTCGACACTAATTGATGCCGGCCCGTCATGACCATGTTTTGGGATTAAAAAACCCC
>JACEEZ010003115.1:0-13032 GCA_016584305.1 Chionoecetes opilio
TCGGTGGCGTGGGGGCAAGTGTAGGTCTGAATGTAATTTTGAGGTCACATTCCCGATAGAGTTTGTGGCCCTCTACAACTTTGTCATCAGTGAAATTATTTTAATCTCGACCGTAAGTGGCTTTTGTGTACGAAAACTCCCCCGAGCCTCAGAAAAACCGTCAGCAATTAGAGAGAACTGAAACTCGAGAAATGCCAGTGGTCGCTGGCAGTTTTAACTCAAAGGTTGGTCTACTGTGTTTTGGCTCCGCGACTAATATTTTTCATAAATTAATTTCGCGATAAACATTGATGCACGGCATCTGAATACCAAAAAATATAGTTCTTCTGTTGTTCTACTAATTATATGGATGACATTCATTACGATGGAACGTTCTATAATAGCAATTTAATGCAAATTACTCGCCTCGAGTAGCAAAGCTTAATATATTTTTTACATGTATATTGTGGCATGTAAAATTTGGGTGATGTTCACACTGTTTTCTAAGACAGTACTGCTGCGTCTGGCAAACGCTTGTCAAAATACAATAAGCAATGCCTTGGAAAAACGAAGAATAAAGAATGCCGAAATCGGCTTGTTGCTGCGACAATGTAGGTTATAATTGTGGAGGCGACACGCCGCGGCGGGGAGTGGTGGGCGGGGAGATTGTGGCGGGGAGATTGAATCAAAACATTGCCACTTCACGCGTCGACTCATTGCACTTCCAGGCTTTCTATCTGATTGATACACAATAATAACAGGAAAATATGACTGCCTAGGTATAGATAACTTCTAAACATACGTTATTGACTATATAATATCATAGAGTAACATTTACCTCGCCTCCTCAACTATAACCTACTTGGTTATTTGGTTAAATGCATGTTTTACAGACTCAGGCTTCTATACAATATACATATAGAAGAAAAATCGTTCTTAAAAATTATACTTTTGTGTTTTATGTGCAGTGGAATAAGCCCATATTTTTCTTTCAAGTTGACCAACTTTTCACCAAATTGTGAGTTAAAACTGCCAGCGACCACTGGCATTTCGGAGTTGCAGTTCTCTCTAATTGTCTGTGACTTTTGGTTCTCGAGTTGCCAGGTATGAATTTTACGTTTTTTTTTTTCGTTCGGGACATTTTATGCGCTTTTTTGGGGCCCCAAAAAATGACCGAAACATATTTTGGGGCACTTTATGGTTTACTATTTTTTTGGCTGTAATGTAAAACCGCCCCTCGACTGAGGGTTTTGGGAAGGTTAGTTTAGAATTTTACGGGGAGGGTTTTTTCCCCGTTAAAACAAAATTCTTTCGGGGGGAAAATGACATAGAATAGAAAATTTTTTTATACCGTCATTATATACAATTATTACTGAGATCTTTTGGGATGCACCATGCAATAAAAATGACCACCTATTGCGGGGCCAAAAAAAACATATTTGCTTGGGAAAAACGAGCGCGAAACGGGTTTCCTTTTTAGGTCCCCTTAGAGCATTTGCACTAAGCAAAAAGGATGGAAAGACCCCCCACCCGGGGGAAACCCCCTTTGGGTATACGGGCCCCCCCAAATTTCCCGACATCGGGTTTTAGGAAAACCAGGTACACTCAGAACTGAAAGAAAAAGAAACACACTTTGGGAAACGCCGTCCCAAAATCCTAACCCAAAAAGCGGGAGCGCCCCTTTGGAGGAAGGTTTGTGGCATTAGGGGGCCCCCGACAAAACCCCGAGCCCCCAGACCCCCTAAACCCCGGGAAAGGGCCCCACCCCGACTGGGAGGGAGGGGGATCCGGGGGCCATCCACACGGGGGTCAGCACTCCGGGGACTCCCCCCCCGACGGGGAAGGAGCCCCGGGACGAACACTGCGGACCCCCCCCCGGAAAACCCCCCTGGCCGAACGGTCTGGGGGGGGGAGTAGACCCAGATTGACGGGGGGGGGGGGTTTAAAGGGGAAACCCCATTTTCCCAAATAAAGGTTTTTTCACTAAAAAGCCCTCCAAGCCGACAACCCCGGAGGAAACGGGAGGTGAGGGGGGGGAAAGGGGCCCGGGGAGAGGGGGGCCCCACCCCGTAGGAGCCACAGCCCCCACCCGGCAATTCCTCGACCGGGAGTGCGGGTCATGGTGAGGGACTGAGGGGGAACCCCCCAGATCTTGCCCCCACCGTCAGCACGATCAAACGCCGAGCTCATGGAAGCAAGGCGGGGGGTCGGGAGGTACGAGACGAGGAGGAGAGGGGACGACTTGGCGAGGCCCAGCCAAAACCCAGAGACCGGTCCCCCCGGACAGACGGAAGGGCTGCGTTGGCGAGACAAAAAGGGCCCTTGGGGACCCCCCTCCTTGAGGTCAGCTTTAGGCCTCGCCGGTAAAGCAGGGCCCACCCCCCTGGGAGGATGACCCCAAGCCACCCAAACACATCCCGGGGCAATCGGCGGGAGGGAAAAAGGTCCAAAAGGGAAAAGGCAGGGGCCCGTGCAGGAGCAGAACTTTGGCCTTTCGTAAACCAAAAAAACACCAGCGGGCCCTGGGCCTCACATTGATCCGCTGGAAAAGGGGGTAAAAACAGTGAGGGGGAAAAAGGGGACTAAGGGGAACACAAAAACCCCCCCAAAAAACCCCCACCTCATCGCCACCGCCTGCCCCCCACCCCCAGGGAAAATGGATGGGCGGGGGGGGGGGGGGGTCGACATGGCAGCCAGGGAAACCCCCTCAACTCCCCCAACCCCGGGGCCCTGGGGGGGGTCCCGGGGGGGGAGCGGGGAAGGTTGGGCACCCAAAAAGCGACGGGAACCATCCGCCCATCTCAGCGCACACGTGGCAGGCCCGGGGCGTGGCGACCAGGGGCCCCCCAAACCCCCCGCACCACCCTTGGGAGGGTAAAGGGCCGGGGGGGGGGGGCGTGGCTGGGTGAACAACGTAACCATCCGGGCCCCCCTTCCTTTCACGTGGGAGACCAGGGGGCCAAAAACCCCCCCACCAGCCCCTTTGGGGGGGTTTCCGGGGCGGGGGGGGGGGCTGGCTGGGAGGGAAATAAGTAAACCCTCCGCCCCTCTCAGCTTTAACACGTGGCAGACCAGGGACCCCAAAAAACCCCCCCCCAACCCTTGGGAGGGTCGGGGCGGGGGGGGGGGGTGGCTGGGAGAAAACGTAACCATCCCCCCATTCAGCTTACACTTTCAGGGCCAGGTTTTAGGGCCCGGGACGCCCCCGGCGGGGGAAAAAAATTCCCCCGGGGAGGGAAAGGGTGAAAGCCGCGCCCCTGGGGGGGTACTTAACACCACAGACAAGACACCGCCGATAAAAAATATTTTTAAAACACAGCTGGGCCCGGGCCAAAGGGGTAAAGAATTTTAAAATAAATCAGCCCGTAAACCCCCAAAAGAAGGGTTACGGGAAACAGAATGGGGAAAAAAAATTTCCCCTAGGGGCCCCCTTGTTTTCCGTCGCCTTGTCCGGATGGTTGGGAAAACCCCCGTTTTCCCAAACGACCCCCCGACTGCTCCGGGCCCGGGCCCTCCCCTGGGGCCCCCACCCTACTGGACGAGTTGTTTGGGGGGAGGGCGGTTTTTTCCGCGGGGGACGGGGTGGCTGCCTCCCCCCTACGGTCTTCGTGTGTTTTTTTTTTTTTTTTCCCGGGTGCGTCGGACTCGGGTGGGGGGTACCAAACCTCCACGGCCCCCGGGGTTTTGGGGGGGTGGCCCGGGGTGGAAACGCAGAAATCCCACATCAACGTCAAGGAAGCTGTGGGGGGCCCCTTCTCTTCCTGATCGAACCCATCCAGAAGGGGGCGGCTCTCCCGCTTCGAGATGGGCAAAAAGGTCGCGGCCCAAATGTCTCGCCCGCCAAGGGACTCCAAATTTCCCCCCTTCTGTTGGGCCCTTTCGGAGGGAATCCCTTTGGCCTGGCGGCCCGTTTTTTCCCCCTTCATCCCGTCTGCCAGGTTCCCCGCCGGGAGTGGGGGGAATGGGTGGGGGCCCACGCCCCGTCTCGCTTCCGGGGCTCGTCGGGGGAATGGCAGCTTCGGCCCCGGGGCGCTTTGGGGGCTCCTTCGGCGGTGGGGGCCTCCGGGGTGGACCCCTTCGCCCTCCCGCCCCCTTGCCCAACTACAGGGCCCTTTTTTACGAAGGGGGGGCCGGGGCAGCCCGCGGGAGGCCCGGGCGGCCCCTCACGGGAAAACTGGAAAAAGGTGGCGGGCCCTGTTTTCCTTTTTTTCCGCCTCCCCCGGGACCCGTTTCCCCTGAAGGTAAAGCAACAAAAATGGGGTTTTCCTAAAGGGGGCCCAAAGGGGGACCCCCCGGTTTGGGTCCTCTTGGGCCGGCCCCAACCGGGTTCTCCAAAATGAAGGCCTTTTGGGGTCCCCCCCGGTTTTCCCCTAGGGGGCCCCGCTTTGTTGGAAAGGGGCTCCCGGCCAGGCTGTTTTTCCCCCTTGAAACACCGCCTGGAGTTTTTTTCCGTACCTCTCTTTCCCTCGAACGGTCCCGGAAAGCGGTTTTCCCAGGACAGGTTGGGGGCTCTTCCCCCCGTCCTCTAAAGAGACAGTTTAGTCTCACTGGAAAGGGCCCTTTTAGCGTTCCTCAAACCCCAAGGGCCTCCGCGACGTTCTTTAATCGGTCCGTCCTGGTTTCCTCTCCTTCCTGGCCCAGACCGTGGGGGGCCTCCGCTTTCTCTCCCACTCCCTATAGCCATTTTCGTGACGTTCCCCCCCGCCCCTGGTTCAGTCCGTCCGGAACCCGGGTTTAGGGTTTGGGGCTGGGTGGTTTTGCCCAAAAAAACATCGAGACTTGGGCCCCCCCTCCCCCTTCCCTCGTTCCCATTGGCGGGGGATCGAGTGGGCGGGACTGAAATGAACTGTGGGGGGGGCGGCAGGGTCCATTTGTCAAAAAACCTTTTTTGTTTGTCCGCCTTTTTAAACCCGTGCTGAAGACTTTACAACTACCACCCCGTGATACTTTATCTTATGGTCAGGGCCCTCTGGTGTTTCATGTTTATCCGCAGCACGGGAAACCCCCTGGTCGCCTTCCCCGCTGACTGTAGTGCCCCATGCGGGGAGTTCTCCCCCACTGGTCCAAGGTGGTCCCTGGTATGTGGGTCGGAACCCGGGGGGGGACTGGGGTAGGCCCCTTTGACTGCCCCCGCCCAAAAAATGGGCCGCCCGGGGGCTAAGCCCGTCCCGACCGGGCCAAGGGGGTCCGAAAATACCCACTAGCGGCCCCGGTGACCCCCTCAAATACGGTTGGGGGTTTGGGGCCTGGACCGGGGTTCTTGACCCGTTGAAGGGGGGGTTTGTTTTCCCCCAAAAACCCCCTTTCCCCCTCGTCCTGGTCCCTTCTGGTTTCCCCGGAGAAGGGTTTTTTCCGGTTCCGCAGGGCGACCAGTTTGGGGCGGGGCGCTTTCCCGGCCCCCCGCCTCCTTTAGGGGAAAGGGCCCTTTTTCCTGGGGCCCTGGTACGGGGTTTGGGCTTTTCAGCTGAGGGCGCTGGCCCGTTTTCCCCCCATGGCGACCTTTTTCGCGGGACGGCTCCGCTGTCTCCCTCTCCCTCTCGCCCAAGGTGCTGGGGAAGAAAAAAAAGACGGCAGGGCCAAAAAGTCTCCAACCCTTTTCGTTCCGGCTTTTGGGTTTTTGGGGGGCGCCGCACACCCCCTTTTGCCCCGGGTTTTGGGGCTCCGGTGTTACCTGGATTCTTCCGAAACCCTGGGGCGTGGGGGACCTGCAAAATTTTTGTTCCGCGAAACCTGTCACTGGGCGTCCCCCCACCACCAGGGGGATTGCCGGCCGGCTCCGGGGGGTCATCGAGTCGGGGGATCCCGGGGCACGCCCCTCGCGCCCCCTGACAAAGTTGCTGCGTCTCTGGCCTTCCTCCGGGACCCATTCCTTTTGGGGAGGGTTTCGGGAAGGGGGGCAGTGGAGTACGGGGCCCCGTTTCTTTGTTTGGGTCGTTACCGTCCCACTCCGTCGTGGACTTCCCCTGTGTTGCCCTGGGACTCCCTCCGCCGGGGGGGCTGGGGTGGGGGACGCCGGGCCTCCCATTAAAGTCTCCGCTTGATTCGGGGGGTATCTAGTGGTTCGTTTTTTTTTTTGTGCAGTTGTCTTTTGCCCCCCCGCGGGGGTGGGGGGTTTTTTGCCCCGTCTCCAAGTGGAAAGGTGGCTTAGGGGCCTACTCAAAGGGACCAAAAATGACGGTTTTGAAGTAGAAAACCTATTTTTGGGTCCCGCCAAGCTAGTCCGGGCCTTGGGCCCTCCCCCCTTCCTTCCCCCCCAAAGTTTTCGCCCCTCCCCCCCGGGTGATTATTGGGATTTTATATGGCTCCGACCGGGGGCGGACAGCCGCCTCGGTCAGGATTGGCACGGCTTTCCAAAAACGGTTTTCTTTTTCTTCAGTTCTGATGTACCGGTTCCTAACCGATTGGGTATTTGGTTGCCTGTATCCCCGGGGGTTTGCCCGGGGGGCGATTTTTTCCACCTATAGTTTAGTGCACTGCTTGTCAGGGCCCCAAAAACTGGGTTTTCTACTTCAAAGTCGTCATTTTTCCCCGGTCCAAACCATGTTCCGAAAGCAGCATTTCGCTAAACTTTTTGTCACAATATACAGATGTAGACACACAAAAGCCAAGCCCGCTCTTCCCCCGCCTGTGCAAGAAAGCCTTCCAAAGTGCCAATAATTCCCCTCAAAGCACCGACCCTAAACTCAACACAAAACAAACTGTCTTTGAAAATAAATGCTTACATCCACAACATGTTTTTTAGGGGCACATCAGGCTGTAGTATTTTAAAATTTTTGGTAAATATTGTGCCTGGCGACTTAGTGCAGTGGCGAGGGTGGCGACATAGTGTGATGTACGGTACAACTTTTGCCATGAAAACAGTATTTTGTTGACGCAACTTTGGGGTTCATTTCACTTCGCCCAAAAAAACTCCAAAAACAGATTAACACGCTTAGTAAATGACACAGAAGATTAAACTATTTTTATACGCCTATTATTTTTTTGTACTACAGAGGTTGTAAAAATGGCTAAAAGGATAAAATAAGTTTTTAAAGAGCCGAAAGTATTGCGTCATCGCTGGTTAGAAAAACACGCCGTTTTGAGGCAACCCTTTGTCCCTTTTAAAAGAATCTTGGACTTATCGGCGAATTGATGTAGGCCCACTCATGCCAGGTATAGTGTTTTTGGTGGGTGTGTGTGTTTGTGTAGCGCCTGTTCCTTGCCTCCAGGACCAAAATACAGTGTTTTCAGGGGATTTTATTAGCCGGGGTCCCGGGAAACTGTCGAACAAACCCGTTTTTATTTTTTTTTTTCACGTCGGCGAATTTTGGGTTTGGTATTTCGAGACAGTTCCAAAAACCCCAGCGTTTACCTGGAACTGTCGCCGTAGGAACACTCCCGACGTAACGAGTGTTCCTATTTTTCACGGGGCGAGAGTTCTGGTTTGGGTGTTTCGACGACAGTTCCAAAAACCAGCGTTCCCCTGGAACTGTCCCCGATAGGAACACCGCCGACGAAACGATGTTCCTATTTATCACTCGGCGGTGTTCCATTACCCGGTTTCTGCTTCGGGGATTAAATACCAACACTAGCCTGAATGTTGGGTATTTTATGTAGTTGGGGTTGTTAGTTTCCCTTTTTTCATATTTACAATTTGAACGTCGCCGAAAATGTCACGTGGGGAAAGTTTTTCCAAATTCGGCGAGAGTTCTGGGTTGGTGTTTGGGGCGAGAGTTCCTATCGGCGACAGTTCCATAAAAAAAAAACGGTATTTTTTTAAACCCCAAGGACCAAAATTCCCTACAAAATTGGGGCTGTGGTTTCTTTTTCCCCTTATTGGTTTCTGGGAAACATTTCTCTATGAATTCCGTCGAAAATCATTACTTTTGGAGAAATGACTGTTGTTTATAGGGGGCGAAGAAAAGGGGTTTACGTCTGCCACACTTTTTTCTTCCCTTGTACCTGCTCGCCTCTTTTCTTCCCTTCCCCGAAGGGATGTGTGTAAACAGGCTAATTTTTTGAAAAAAAAATATGATTTTAAAAAAACGGGGATTACAAGCTGGCTCAAATCCTGACACCCCAAAAATAGCTCAACCAAACACACATTGTGAATTGTGAAGTCATTGTGAAGTGGCTGAAAGCGACTTTTAATCATTGTAACCAAAAACTGACCCCAGATTCTGTTCACATGCCCGTAAAGTAGGAACAAATTTTAAAGAAAACTATTTCTCAAAAAATTTTGCAATTTAGCAAGGGGTATCCTTGATTTTTTTTTTTTTTTTTTTTTCAAAAATTAAAAAACTAAGGCAAATAAGGACTGCATTGAAAAAGAAATTCCTATTATTTTTTTAGTCTTGTAGTAATTTTTGCAAATTTTGTGGTTTTTAAGGGAATTTCGGAATTCAGTCTTGTAAATTGGTGAAATGGGACTTTTAATCATTGAAACTAAAAAATGACCCCCAAATTCTGTTCACATGCCCGAAAGGGCTGGGAAACAATTTTCAAGAAAATCTATTTTTCTAAATTATTGCAATTTTGGGAAAGGGGCTTGATTTGATCTTAATTTTTTTTTTAAATTACTTTTTTCAATAATTAAAAAACTATGGAGTTTTGTGCAACATGTTAAAAAAGTAAATAGAAAGTAGATTAAGGATATCTTTCCCCAAAACAAAAAAATATTGTTTGGTAAATAACCGAGAAAATAGCATATTCGTCTTTATACAAAATTAAATTTCCTCGAAAACCATAGGTGTTTTGACAACCCGATTACTGCGTCATGTAAACCCTCAAGATAAACCTTTGTTTTTCCCATAATTTTTTCCTGGGGACTCATAGTTATGGGCAAAAAAAAAAAAAAAACAGATTTTCGTTTTTGGGGAATATTTTTGAGCACCAAAAATCCGAAAATTTTTTTTTTTCGAAGTTTTTTCGAGAGCAAACAAAAACTTAATCCCCAGATCCCTATGGCTGATCAAATCTCCAACCTCTTCCCTGAAAATATTAGCACTCAAGCGCCAGTGTCTTCCCATCAAATTTCCCCCACATCGGCAAGGCAGCTCGCGCTTGATCACCTTCATTTTGTCCCCGTGATCCCGCTACCCCTCCAACCCAAACCAACCTAACCCCCACACCTTGATTTGACGTCTCAATAAAACCGCGTCTGCCCTTTTGCCACGACTATACAAAAGTCGTGTCGTGTCTTTAAACCCCTTCACGCCCAGAACGTAATTTCCATTGTTTTTTGGGGTACTATTAGACAATTTTTAAATTTAAATTCAGCAATTTTTTATAGATATGGGCTGTTTTAGACCTTGCGACTAACTAATTTGGTATATTGAGTTTCTTTTCGTAATTTTTTAGCAACAACGACCTTTTTTTTAGCCCCGGGAAACTCTGGGCTGAAGGGGTTGTCAAACTTTAGGACGTCCCCAAACAGGGGGGGTTTTATCCGGGTTTGGGCGCAAATCAAAACTGAAGGGCTGCCCTTTTAAAAGAGAGAGAGGAAAAGGGGAAGGGAAAAGAGGGGAGAGAGGAAGAGAGAGAAGGGGAGAACCCATTTAAAAAATTTGAAAAAAAACCCCTGATATATTCGACACAACGCAATTACCTGTTCAGTTGTGATCCTTTTCCCGCGGGTTCCAAAGGGAAAAAGACGAGTAAGGGGTTTTTGCGATACCATAATTGACCGCAGAAAATATATTAACTTTGCCTGGGGAAAACTGTTTTTTTAAGCAATCACAAAAAACCTTTAAAACCCCGGGTACATTTATTGAAAGTCACACCGCCTGCCAAACCCCAAAAACTGCTGGGGGGATTACTCCCTCAAGAAAACAAAGGGCACGGGTGCCACCACACATTTAAAACACTGCCCCCCACCACCACCCATTTCCCAACAGGACACCTCGCCGGGTACAAACCCCACTTGTCCCCACAACACACCACCTCAAAAAATGGGTTTCAGTGCTGGGCAATATAAATCTTGTCTTGAAACATTTGCTACAAATATACATTGAACCCCCGCAAACCAGTGTGTCTAAAGGTTTTTTGGTTGAGTTTTTGATCGGTATAAAACCCTTTTTCCCCACTCTAGGGATTTTGATTTTCCACCACTGTGTGTCAGGGTGTTTTTGGGGGGGAGTTTCCCCTTTGTAGCAAATCTTTTCCCCACCTTTTAAATTCAAAAATTTTTAACACCCTGTGGTCAGGGGGTGTTTGGGGAGGTCACTCTTTGTAGTAAATCTTTTTCCCCCCCCCTTAAAAATCCATATTCTTAAAACCACTGTGTGTCAGGGTGGGGTGTGGGGAGGGAAACCCTTTCAGTAAATCTTTTCCCACACTCTAAACATTCATAATTTTATCACCACTGTGTTCAGGGGGTGTTTGGTGAGGTCCCCTTTCTAGCAAATTTTTCCCAATCCAACTTTTTTTCTTAAAACCACGTGTGTCAGGGGATGTTTTGGGGAGGGTTTCCCATTGTAGTAAAATTTTTCCCACACTGTAAACTTCATATTCTTAAAACCACTGTGTGTCGGGGGGGTTTGGGGGGGGTCACTCTTTGTAGTAAAAACTTTTCCCCACTCTAAAAATTCATAATTTTAACCCCACGGTGTCAAGGAATGTCTCTCAAGGCACTCTTGCTTTGAATGTTTTTTCACAGGGTGGCACTTCAGCTCACTGTGTCCTTGTGGCCCGACTGCCCGCCCCCAGGTTTCTTGCCAACCCCTGTCCCCCCCACCCCTGAGGCAGATGTTTCCCGCTGCTCCCCCATCATGCGCTGCCCGGGGCCCCCCACCCCCACCGCAGCAACACTCGGGGGCCCCCACCCGGGCGGCCGGGCCTACGGGAACCCCCGGGGGTGCCGCCCGCGACCAGGTCTTTGGGCTGTGACCTCACACCCCAACAGTGGGACAGTCAGCACACAAGAGCCCGCCTGCCCTGAAACTTGCTCCTCCTGCGGGGCCCACACCCTGCTTCCTGCCCCCACTCCACCACACTTGGCAAGGCCTCCCTCCCTCCTCCTCCTCCGAAAGGGGAGGTAAAAGGACTAATAGGGGGGAATAAAGACGTGTTATGAATTGAATGATAGGAGGAAGAACAAGACTTGAAGATGAAGTGGGAAAAATAGTAGATTGGGACTTATGCAGAAGAAGAGATAAACCCAAAACTAAGATTGAAATGGCGACGCAACCGGGGCCGGCCCGAGCTTTTAGGGCCCGGGGCAAAGGATGATGACGGGAGGTGGGGTAAAAAAAAAGCCGTCAAAGGAAAAGCAAAAAAAAGGAAAAGGAAGTAAGGCACAAAAAAAAACAAAGAAAAGGGGGAAAGAAAGCCAGTTTTTTAAGGGATATTAGATGAAAGGCTGGGAAAAATTTTATAAAATAAAACCCCTCCCATTGGGCTAATTGGGCCCGGGTGGTCCGATAAGAAGGTGCCCAAAAATGGGGTATAGGGTTTTTTTTAAAAAAAAAAAAAAAATAAAAAAAAAATAATAATAATAATAATAATTCCAAGTGTTTTACGTATGTAGGGAAATTTTGAGTAACCGGTGTTTTTCCCCCCCTGGGCGTTTTGCCCCCCCCTAAACGGACGTTTCGGCCCCCCTTAGCGGGGCGTTTTCCCCCCCTTCGTGCTGTTTCGCCCCCCTCGCTGCGTTTCACCCCCCGGAAATTACATACTATTTCAAAACTGTTCATCAAATGACTACAAAATCACGAAATATTGATCCCTGTTTGTCCTTTTTTTACGCACAAAAAATACGAAATGCTGTTATCGACCGACTTAAAGGACAGTGTACTAATTCCCTACTAAGGGCCGGAATACATAAAAAACCAAAATGCCCCTTTTGGTCATACGATATACCTTTGAGTTTGTCCCTTTTTGTTACATAAATATTTTTCTAGGGGTTTGAAGAATTTGATTTTACTCATTTTTAAATTGGGGTGAAATCTTTTTTATTATCTAAATCCCAGAAATGTTTTGAAAAGAACGTTTTTTGAAGGGAAATTTTTTTTTTTCTCACTATTTTTATGAAATTTTTACGGTTTGTAGGTATGGTTAAAAAATAGGTTCAAAATTTGGAGAGATTTTTAAGAAGAAAAATTGGAAAAAAATCGTAGAAAAAATTTCTATCCTCAAAAACCTGTTTTGACTTAGTACGGGAAATTTGAAGTAACTTCCCTTTAAAAACCGGTCATAAACCTTTGTCATAATTTTTTTGCGAAAAAAAATCTATCATATTTCTGATGATTTTGTGTAATTTAATGAACAGTTTTGAAACATATATAAATTTCCATGGGGCAAAACCCGGGGGGCAAAACGTCCGCAAATGGGGGCGAAAAGTCCCGATTTAGCGGGGGGCAAACATCCATGGGGGAAACGTCCGGCATTCAAATTTTTGACCCCTAAAAAAAAAAAAAAAAAAAATTTAGGTGTATAATAATTTTTTAGCTAGTAAATTTTTGACCCCCAAAAAAAAAAAAAAAAAAAAAAAAAAAAAATAATTCTAGGGGGTATTTTTAGCTAGGGAAAATTTTGACCCTAAAAAAAAAAAAAAAAGAAATTTAAAAAAAAAATTTTGAGGAGGTTGGAACAAAGAGGGTGGAATAGGGCGAGGTTTTCCTTTTAAAAAAAAGACTGAGGAAAAAGTTGGAGGAAAAAAATTTGTACAAAACGCCCGAGGCATGATGTCCGTGGCCACCGGAAAGAAAAAGGGCCCGGTGGTCGCCCCCTCCCCCACCCAAAATACCACCCCTCCGCTCCCTGTACAAGTTTACCTACCTAATATAATGTTTATCATATAAAAGATATACTGTTTTCTTCGGAAAAGTTTTTTCTATAATATTTCAAAAAAAAAAACCGTAAAACACACAAAAAAATCCATTTTTGAATTTTAAAAATATGCATTAACTTAAAAATCTTTGCCATTTAATTTTGCTCGCAAAAATTTTACATGGAGAATGAAAGAACGGAGTTTAAATTTGCTTTTTTTTAAATTGATAAAAAAAATTTTTCGTTTTTTAAAAAAAAAATGGGAAAAAAAAATGTTTTACGATCAAAAAAAAAAATAAATTAAAA
>JACEEZ010003117.1:0-35656 GCA_016584305.1 Chionoecetes opilio
GTTGGCCTCCACTTCTTCCTCTGACACAGCCTCGGCCTCAGCAGAAAAGAAGAAGAGAGCCGACAACGCTACCCAGAGGAAAGTCCGCATTTTGGCAAAGATGGCCTCCATGCAGCAAAATTTCATAAAGACAAATGAAACTTTCTTTCAGGTAAGAAACTACGTCTTCAAATACCGGTACACGATGATCATGATCTACCAGATCCCTTGCTTCCAAAATCCCTTATGGATCAACCATTTTGCCTACCAGCTGAGGTCACATGGTTATCCATCAACAGACCTCTCACCCACTTATCATACTAATTATACTCCTTGAGAAAATGGATTTCATGAACAAAGTGTTTCTATCTGCATAAGCTGAATGAACAAGATTTAGACATTTCACTCGCCCCAATATCAAATTTGCCCAAACATTACCAATGCTGCAAAAGAATGCCATTGCGAAAGTATATGCCACAAAATCACAGTCCTATTTTAATTTTCTGCACCACAGTGTAAGAGATGAAGGAAAAAACTAACAATGGTTGGTGCCTGTGGAGAACCATATGCATGACTTGAGGCTTTCTGCTGCAAACAAGTATACCTCTGCTTTCAAAATGTACTCAATGCTGATTGCTGAATTGGAACTTGCACAAGTATCATAGCAGCTTTATCATTTCTATTTCATATGGAATGGTGCCCTGCATTCATGAATTCAACATTTGAAAACTTACATGAATTTCAATAATTACCAAGATTAATAACCAATTTCTTTGTGAAATTCAGAAATTAACATACAGTTGACACTCGATAATACACCCCCCACTATTATGCATAGCAGAAAATCTAGACAAAATCAAGGAAATATAAGAAAAACATGAACAGAAATTTTAATTTTAATAGATTGTACTACATTTACATCACTGACACATCCTAGATGACACTTTTATTACCATTCTAACAAAGATAAGCATACATATAAAACAGCAATGGGCAGATTGTTATGTTAAACTATTTAAAGGTTATGTTGGAATTATCGACCACCAATTGATGGTCGACGACAACTGTTAAAATTATAAGGTTGATTAACGTGAACTCACCCTGCGATTAACCCAATTCTACCTAAACTGCTATGATACCCTATTTAGCTCTAACTAAGGTATACTCTGCAGTGGCAGGTGGGTTGTAATGTGCGTTGGCTTGATCTCTATCTTAGTGGAACTCGTGAACTGCGTGGGACTGGCTGAATCCTCCACGTAAAATGGCCGCGATTGTTGGTCGGCCGACGAAGCTTTTCACAGCTGAGCCGATATTATCAAAGTGTGTTTTACACTTCGTCCTTTCTTAACCGATTGATCGGTTAAAATTACTCATATTATTATGAGTGACTACACCTTAGTGTATAATCAAACCGCTCACTCCGACTTCATGTCGTAGTGGCTGACGCGTTACTATCTATGTCTTGACCAAACTCCCTTCAAGACAGCTAGGAGTTTGCACGTAGGACAATGTTCCAACAATGTTCCAATACGTGGAAATTCCTTACAATTCTTAGATTATGTTAATCCTTTGATTAATTGTGGTATTATAGATGAATACCACCAAAATGATCTAATTATATCTAAATACATCTTAATTTATACCCAAATCTAATTATAATTAGGTGGTATAACATAGGTGGAATTTGTGTTCGTATCCCGAATTGCTGACGGTAGGCGCCAAATTCCACCATTCAAATTAACCTTACTCAAAATTAGAGCGGGTTTTAGTGGATAATAGCGGTGTCGCGGCAGCCGCGGACACCGCCAACCCACCCGAAACTTTCCACCCACTTATGCACACATCTCCTCGTAACATCCACAATCCTTGATATTTCTTCCACTGGCCTCTCTGCCTTGTGTAGAGATACAATAACTTTAATTTGCTCCTTTGTTAGGTCTTTCTTGCCACTCATTATGCAAATAATGATATTTATACTAATGCGCGTCTGTTTAAATTACTCGCGGGAAGGAAGGCGATACTTTTTAAATGCTTCGTCTATAATGACAAGTGGCATCTGGACATTCCTCAACGGTCTTGATGGACTGCCCGTGCCTTAAACAAGCTGCCATATGTAAGATATCTCTCTCGGAAGTCAGTAGGCTGCCATGAGTACAATTTTCTGAATTCCCGTATGGAAGCGCTGTGTTATGATGTCGCGAACAATGCTTGGCGCGCTGTGTAGCATTGACTTCTTGGGGCATCGGTGAAAGTATCTCTTGGTTTCTTGTTTTAACTCAGAAGATTCAACAATAATTTTCTTATTATTATTATTTTTTTTTTTTTGGTGGAAAATGTCAATATTTTAGATAGCTATGCAAGTGTTTCACGGATGATGCCAACAAGTTGCTGTGAAAAGTGAAAAATGAGGAAGATTGTAATCAGCTACAAACAGACCTTGATAAGATATCAGACTGGAGTGAAAGGTGGGAAATGGAGTTTAATGCAGGGAAATGTAAAGTGATGGAATTCGGTAAGAGTACAAGGAGACCAACAGGGAATTACCGAATGGGAAATGAGCATATCAGAAAAAACAAAAGAAATAAACCACCTTGGAGTAACGGTCACTAGTAACCTTATATCAGAAAGGCACATAAATAAGATAACTGTAAAGCACATAACCTCTTAAGTAATATAAGTATGGCGTTTTCTTATTTGGATGAGATGATGAAAAAAGCTGATTGTAACTATTATTTGACCAAGGTTGAAATATGCAGCAGTAGTTGGTCACCACATAGAAAGAAAGATAAGTAAGATTGAAAAAAATACACAGGGCGGCAATGAAGATGGTCCCAAATTTATCAGAGATTTATCGTACGAAGAAAGACTCCAAATTATTCTTCCAATTCTGGAGAAAAGAAGGGAAAGAGGTGATCTGATTCATGTGTTCAGGGTTCCAAGGGGCAGGAAAATTTTGATTAGAGTTGATATGTTTTTTTGAGACGAAAGATATGAGAGGTCATGGGAAGAAGTTGAAGAGACAAGACATGCAAGAGAGATATCAAGAAGTATAGCTTCCCATACAGATCAATTGAACTGTGGAATTATCTGGATAAGGAGATGGTAGTACATGCCAAGAATATTCACGACTCCATAGCCAAGCTGGATAATAGTAGTTTTGGAGACAGGACAGTATGAGCTGAGAGAGAGAGAGAGAGAGAGAGAAGAGAGAGAGAGAGAGGAGAGATGAGAGAGATGAGACGAGAGAGAGAGAGAGAGAGAGAGAGATTCCTGTTATCACAACTAAATGAATGCACACACACACACAGCCATGATACGGCCTAGACTAGAGTGCGCCACGGTAGTTTGGTCTCCAGAAGGATGTAAAGATGATATAAAGACTACAGAGCAGCCACAAAGATTATTCCCAGCCTGTCAGACCTGACTTATGAGGAGAGGCTGAAGAAATTGGGGTTGCCATCATTGGAAGAAAGAAGAAAAAGAGGAGACTTGATAGCAATGTATAGAGCTATGTCAGGAATGGAGAGAAATAACAAAGAGATCATGTATGTACGGGATGTAGGTGCCCCGAGAGATCATAAGAAGAAACTGAAGAGGACAAGGTGCTTGAAGGACATTCAAAATTACAGTTTCCCTATCGGTGGATTGATATGTGGAATAACCTGGACCGTGAAATTATAGATGGCAAAAGTATTCATGATTTTAACCCTGGACAGGTATTGCTATATTTCATGCCCTTCATGGGGTATCGCTGGGATGATTACGTGTCAAATCAGCGATTGCACAGTGAGACTGAATCGAGGCCTATTACCTGCATAGTCAGTCAACGCCAACTTCGGCTATATGGGCATGTGGCACGCTACCCTGAAACCAATCCTTCCATCGGGTTGTATCTGTAAGAGACAAGCCGGCGTGGAGGAGGCCAAGGGGGCGCCCACAAGGCTCGTGGCTGGAGCAGGTTGATGTTTCTTGTCGAGAGCTGCTTGGTATGGGAAAGGAGCCTGCATGGAGACTCGCGCGTGGTGACCCCCGGGAGTGGCGTCGTAGGGTTGGCGAGGCGACGCGCCCCCCGGCGTATGCCCCAATGATTGATGATTCATTGGTATGCCTATGCCACACGTGTCCGTGGCATTTTAAAAATTCATAAAAAAAACCCAATAGAGTTATGAATCTCATTTTATGCTGAAAAATATGTAAGTATCCCTTAACTCTTTCACGTCACCATTGTCATTCCCTTTTGTGTCCCGCGTAAACCCATTGTCACCCGAAATGTCACGCGCGGGAAAAAAGTTGTACTTCCACTGCGTCTAGAAACTAAACTATCAAAGGTATCGAGTTCAATTATGTTTCGTTTTTAAGCTAAGATCATTTCCTATATCATACAATGTTCAAAAAATACGCTAGCGTGAAAATAACTAACAAATCTTGAGTTAGAAGTGAAAAAAAAAAAAATAATAACACCTTGCGGCAAAAAAATAATATGCCAAAATCAACTCATCATCATAGAAGATTTTTCTACATTCCATGACATAGCTGAATAAATTTCCTTTCCAATGAAGTATAATATTATGTAATTCGCTCAAAAATAAAGCCATACAACGAAGTAAAAGATAGCGTAATTTTTGTTTTTTAATAAATATATTGTATAATATAATATACAATATTATATTATACAAAATATATTTTAATATAAATATTGTAATTCGCTCCAACGGTCAAGTGAATCTCACGTCAACCGCGCGCTTTTTAAGATTTTTAATAAATATTTTAAAATATTATTTTTGGATGACTTCATTTGCACGTATGGCCTACACTACCGGATGACACTCAAAGACGTCATTTGTACGTGAAAGGGTTAATACGTATTAGGTAAGAGGCTAATGAAACTTGAGTGAGACAAAATATTTATTCCAAATTTTGTAAAAAAATAAGAACTTTTTTTAGTGACTAATGAAAATAAATATATAAGAATACTTCCTCTAACTTAAGGCACTTGGACCCCTGCCACTATCAAGATGGATGTCTATGCCTCACTGTGTTGCATTACTGGTGCCTGACACCTCATACATACACAACTGTAAAGAAAACAAAACACCATTTTTTTCCACAATTTTTTTTTACCCTATTTTCAAAAATCATAGGGTAACTACATTTACTATGTTCTGGCTGAAAACCAGCATGAATGTTCCCTCACTATCTAAAAAGAGAGTCCCATGGCCAAAAAAAGTAAATCAGAATGTGTTTTCACACATGTTTCACGTCACCCCAACCCCGGTGGGGGTGACGCAACCTGAGGGGAGGCCTCTTGACAGGCTGACACCACCTCCTCTTCGTCTTCAAAACAGTCATTAATTTCAACAATATAATTCTCTACTGGCCGGATTAACTAGAGAATTCATCTGGCTAACTTGTCTATAGCTGTTAAAAGTATCTCAAATGCAAAGGCTTATAGAGCAAGGAATGTAAAAAAAATAAAAACTTACTTTCACAGTACCGTGGTGCCAAATGTGGGGTTAGGCAGTCTGATTCTAGGGGATGAAGACGGAGGAGCGAACTAACCTTTCTTCCTCGACCGTAGCTAGCACCACACTGACTAGTCGTCAGTCGAGATCCGCCTCTCCTATGACGTGTTTGGCGCAAAAGGAAAAACGCGTTTTCCGCGCAGGGGCTCGCCACATATGCCCAAGCGATACCTTACCAGGGTTAAAAAATAAGATTGACCAATTGAGACAAGGAGATGGGGACCCCACAAGTGTAACTCATTTCACATATATTACAAATAGGTAAATACACATACACTGATTCGGAAGCAAAGAGAAGGTCGCTACACAAGAGGGCATACAAAAAAAATTAAGAAAGGGCGGATGTCTGAATAACAAAAAAAGTACAGCTTCCCACATAGAAATATAGAATTTTGGAATAGACTAAATGAGGTGATATTGGTAAAGAATTTGCACCAGTTGAAGGAAAGACTGGATAAATATAGACATGGAGACGGAAACCACACGAGTGTAGCTCAGGCCCTGTAAAATACAACTAGGTAAATACACACACACACACACACACACACACAAGTGTGTGTGTGTGTGTAAGAGTTACACTCGCCAGCAAGTATTCACAAAAGAATCAAAATTCAATGAACTGCAAGGAATGAAAAAAGTCAGAAAGGAGTGGAAAATAAAAATAGAGAAGGAGGAAGTTTGTGAATTGTTGAAGGAATTGGAGGAGAGGAAAGCAATAGGACCAGAGGGAGTGTCGGGTTATGTTTTTAAAAGAGTGCAGAAAGCAGTTGGTTGAAACCAGTACATGATATAATAAAGTGTTCATTAACAACAGGAAAAGTGCCAAAAAGGGTAGGGAGTAGATATAGTGCCAATATATAAAAATGGGAAGAAGGATGAACCACTAAATTATAGACCAGTGTCATTGAACTAGCACAGTATGCAAGATATGTGAAAAAAATAATAAAGAAGCAAATGGACGGAATACTTAGAAAATGAAGGTATAATAACAGACGGCAGTATGGTTTTGGGAAAAAAAGAGATCATGGTGTGACCAACTTAATAAGCTTTTACTCAAGAGTAATTTGTTTAAAACACAAGAAAGAGATGGATGGGCAGACTGTGTATTTCTAGATCTTAAAAAGGCATTTGATAAAGTTCCACATGAGAGACTATTTTGGGAAAAATTGGAAAATATAGGAGGAATCACAGGGGTGATCAAAACCCTGGATGGAAAGTTATCTGAGAGGAAGAGAAATGAGAACAGTAGTGAAGGATGAAAAGTCTGAATGGAAAAACGTATTTAGTGGGGACCACAAGAATCAGTGTTGGCACCAATAATGTTCACGATTTAGTCAATGACATGACGGAGAAAATAAGTACAGTCGACCCTCAATTTACGGACCTCGGATTTAACGGAGGTTATTTAAGGTGACACGCAGTGCTACACTGATCTAAATAATGACACGTGTATAGAACAGCTCATCACAACCCAAAAATATATATAATAATGAGCAATATTTATGATAATAAGCAATACCTTTTACAGCCCTGGCCTGCATCTGGTTGTAATAATTGTTTACCTTTCATAGCCAGACGTGGAGAGAAAACTTCAACATTTTAGGGATAACCCCAACATTTTAGGGATAAACCCATCACTTTACGGGGGACTTTTACTTCCTTTTTATCTCATTTTGGGGTGATTATAATGTCTAATGATGTTGCTGCTGCTGCCGCGGCCGTGCTGCCAAGTATGGATGAGCGCCTGAAAGTATTTTCATATCTTTATCATGTATGAAAATAGCAATTAAAATGCGATTATTCGATGGTGTTTCCGATGGTGTTTTTGGGGTTTTAGCCTTAACCCTTTATCGGGCACTCGTAGAAATACTCCAAAATTCAAAATTTCAATTTCCTGATATCATTAATTGAAGATATTACAAGACTTTTTTTACTCATGTGATTTTGAAAAAATTTTCAATTTTATGTTGCAAATCTAGGTCAAAAGAAATTACCATAAACAGTTCCTCGCCGGTATAAGGTAACAAAAAAATTCAAAACAATGTGTACATATAAAAATTTTAATTAAGGAAAAATAGAAACCTATATTGTTAAAGGAACATTTACTGATATAAAAAGAAAGTATGCGAATACAAAAAAAACAAAAATGCTGATTTTATACAAATATTTTCCTGAGGTACTTATACTGGCACTTGGTCACAAATATCACACACTTATCAAACTCTAGTCCAGTCCAGTCCACTCCAGGCACTTAGGCAACTATCTCATGGTACTTTATGAAGCAGTTGATCATTGAGGCACAGGTTGACCTTGCAGAGCACGTTTGACCTCAAGATGTGCCCCTTCCTGCTGCATAACTTGCAGGTCTGGCGGGTAGTGTAGACAGGGGCATGGAACAAGGTCAGGTCAAACCTCACAGAGTTCTCTGGCACATGACTACGGTGTCCCCTGACAGGCATGGGGACATAAACAGTGGTGTTGAGGCTGCCTGGAGCTGCCGAGCTTCTTCGGGGGCGTGATGTGCCTGGCCTTTGGCCGCTGGCACTCCTGAACACCTGGATCCTGAAGTTCTTCAGTGTCAGTCCAGTCTCAGCAAGAGCTATGCAGTCCCGCCTGTACACCTGGATCCAGGCATTGGTGATGCTGAGATCTGTGACATATGCTAACATTCGCATGTACCACCTCTTGGCCTTCATGGGGGTGCGGTTGAGGTGGACCAGCATGTCGCTGTTGTCAATGTCCCTCATTTTGTTGGCATTGTTGCTCTTGATGACAGCAGGGCAGCTCGCATCCTCCTTCTTGCTGTGACTGTAGTACTGGGAGACAGAGGATATGGGCTCCACCCCATGTCTGTTGACAGCAGAGTGACAATTCTCTTGTCCTTCCACTGCATGAGGGCAGGATGCCATCGTCACTAGTGACGTAGTCACAAGTACAAGAGGGACAGCCTTCTTCTCCATCTCCTTGATGGCCTTGAGTGGAGGCTTGCCTATCCTGTTGTCCCTATCTGTCCTCATGTATCTGCAGTTCTGGTCCTTGAGGTAACGAACTATCTCCAGGCTGGTGAAGAAGTTGTCTGCGAGATGGCTGTGGTGGTGGAGCAGGACATAGTGCTGGCCAGGACAGAAACTATCTGGTTGGTGGAACCCATGACTTCTTGTTCAGGTGTCAGGGGGACACGGAAGCCTCCACTATAGACTTCCCCTGTTATAGTACCATGTCCTGATAGGCCATCCTCAGAAGCCCTGGCAAAAAAACACTGAATCCCGTTTGTCTGGCTTGTTTTGAATATACTGCCTAAGGTGCCAGCTCTACCTTTTTAGGCAACCATGACCTCATCCACAGGCTGCTTGGGGTTCTGTGGCTCGCTCCTGAAAATAGTATTCATGAAGCTGCTACGGGCGTATGATCAGATATAGACATACCCTTACTTGCCCTAGTCTTAGGTGAATAGGGCGTATGATCAAATATGGTGTCACCATTTTTCACGCAATGAATTAACAAATTTATATAGATCCTAGGTAAATGACACCTATCTCAATATTTAGTACAACTATTCATCTGTATAAGGTGTGTGTTTCATGAACTTACCATTATTAGTTACGATGTTAGGGCCGTGGGCGTGGGACTGAGTAGAGGTCCAGACCCACACTTCACGAGCTCTGAAGGAAGACTGAAGTTTGAGACGCTCTGGACCGTAGCTGAGTGGGCAGACACCATGACGTCACTTGCTGTGACGTAGCCTGATCTTTGCTGATTGGCTGGGAAAAATCACCACGTTTCTACTGCTTCACAGAGAGGCGAAGGGGGGCCATTTTGGACGCCCATTTTAGTTACCAAATATGGTTCGTTGCCCGATAAAGGGTTGACAACGGCACCCCTCAGCGTTAGCCGAAGCCACCACCCCGGGAGGTGGGTCACAAACCCCCGGCTAACACCCGGTACCCATTCACTGCTGGGTGGACAGGGGTTCGGGTTTTAAGAAGACCGCCCGTCTGTCTGCGCTCCGCTCGGGGATCGAACCCGGGACTTCTCGGTTGTATATATTATATATATTATACAGATATAATATTAGACATATTTTATGTTCATTTATTCACCTAGAATAATGATATTTCATAACATACCAAGCAGTAATGAGCGAGCCTGGATACTTACTACCTCTCCTAATACCAGTCCCGAACAGTCGTGGGCGAGTGTGCCAAATCCCTGATGTAGCGCCAGTCACTGTTTACCTCCCAACATAGCTACATGGTCTGGTTGTGTTTGGGATTATTTCTCATTTATTTCACAGCGTGCAGGAGCGTACCAAATCCAGCATGTAGTGCTAGTCACTGTTTACCTCCCAACATAGCTACACAGTCTGGTTGTTTGTGATTATTTCTCATTTATTTCACAATTGTTCCTGTTTTTCCTATATTTTCACCCTGGGAAAATACCCTCGCTCTAACGGACAATCAGCTTAAACGGACCACTTCTCCCCCCTTTTAGTCCGTTAAATCGAGGGTCGACTGTAGTTATATTAGTCTATTTGCAGATGATGCAAAACTATTAAGAGAAATAAAAAGCTATAAAGATTGTGAAACGCTACAAAATGACTTGAACAAGATCTAAGAATGAGCAGAAGATGGGAAATGAAATTTAATGTAAAAAAGTGTCATGTGATGGAAATTGGGGAAAAGAGGTATAAATGGCCATATAAGATAGGAAATGAAATAATTGCAAAGATTCAGGAAGAAAAGGACCTGGGAGTGATAATGCAGAATAACCTACAACCAGAAAAAACATATAAATAAAATATTTGGAGATGCATACAGGATGTTAAAGAATATTAGAGTGGCATTTCATGGACATGGACACAAATATGATGAGAAAAATAATTACTACAATGATCTGACCAAAAATGGAATATGCGGCCATTGTATGGTCCCCATAGAAAAAGAAGCATGTGAAGAAGTTAGAGAGGATAAAGAGAATGGCAACAAAGATGGTACCAGAGCTAGAAGAACTTTTTTGTGAGGAAAGGTTGAAGGAAATAATGTTACCAACACTCGAGCAGAGAAGAGAAAGAGGAGACTTAAAAATTTTTTAAGCTTATAACAAAGAGGGAAGAATCAGACAATGAGAGACTACTAATTGAAAACAAAGAAAAGTTCGAAAACACAAGAGGACATACAAAACAACTAGGAAAAGGGAGATGCCTGAACAACATAAAGAAGTACTGCTTCCCTCATAGAAATGTAGAAGTTTGGAATGGACTAAATAAGGAGCTGATATTGGCACCATAATGGCACCAATTAAAAGAAAGACTAGATATATGTAGATACAAAAAACGGGCCCCCACGAGTGTAGCTCAGGCCCTGTAAAACACAACTAGGTAAATACACACACATACACAACACACACATACACACACACACTTAGGGGCACTCCGTAGTGTAGGGGAAGCACGCTCGGTTTCACAACCGAGAAGTCCCGGGTTCGATCCCCGGGCGGAGCGGAAACAGATGGGTTGTTTCCTTAAACCCGAGCCCCTGTCCACCCAGCAGTGAATGGGTACCGGGTGTGAGCCGGGGTTTGTGACCTGCTCTCCGGGGTGCTGGTTTCGGCCAACACAAAGCACTTAAGGATGAATGATAAAAATGTTGATATGGAGACGGGGCCACACGAGCATTGCTCTGGCCCTGTAAAATAAAACTAGATGAACACGCACGCACGCACAACACACACCACACACACCACAACACACACACACACACACACACACACACACACACAACACCCACCCACCCACCCCCACCCACCACCCACCCACCCACCCACCCACCCACCCACCCACCCACCACCCACCCACCCACCACCCACCCACCCCCACCCACCCACCACCCACCCACCCCCCCCCCACCCACCCACCCACCCACCCACCCACCCACGCACGCACGCACGCACGCACGCACACACACACGAGGATGTTGCCAGTTGGGGAGGATCAATATAATGTATGGAGGCGAAACAGAAACCAGAAAAGGGAGGTGGTGTAATGGTGTTAACAAGGAAAGATGTGGTAGTGGGAAACGTGGTAAAAGAGAAGGTATGGCAGAGGTGTTGAAGGTAGAATTGGGATGAAAAAGGAAGAATAAGAGACTTAGTACTCGTATACGTTCCACCTAAGAAAAATTCCTGGGGAGAGAAGAGTATGGAGACATGATAAGAGACACAAGCAAGTGTTTAAAGAATATGATGGAAAATTGGTGAGAACATAATTTTGATGGGAGATTTTAACTGCAAAGAAGTTTGCTGGGAAGAATGGTATATTGAAGGAGAAGACTCATGGGGTGGTACATTGTTGGATTTGGTAATGAATAACATCATGACTCAGTGGATAAAAGAGAACACAAGTTTCAGGGGAAAGTGAAGAACCATCAAGACTAGATCTACTATTGACGAAAGAACTGGAAGTAATTAGTAAGTAAATTATCATTTGCCCACTTGGAAAGAGGACCATGTACTTATTGAATTTGAAATAAATTATAGCAAAAAAGAGGGGAGAAGAGAAGAACACAAGAAAGGAAGATACAATTATGGAAAAGCAGACTTGTCGGATTAAAAACATTTTTCGGAGGGGACAGACTGGAGAATTTCCATGCAGCAAGGAGTCCCAGAAAAAATGTGATGAGTTCATCGAATTTACACCGAAGGAATAAATAGTTATGTTCCAAGGATAGTTATCAGAGAAAAGAAAAAAAATGAATGGTTTAATAAAAAACTGTGAATTAGCAAGACTAGAAAGAGAAAAAACATGGAATAGTTGGAGGAAAAAAGAGGTATCAACCTTTGGGAGAAGTACAAAGCAACTAGAAATGAATATGTAAGAATCCGAAGAGAAGAAGAAAGTAACTATGAGAGGAATATAATAAAAAAAATGTAAGAACGAACCGAAACTTTTCTATAGATATATTAAGGGAAAAAAATAAAAAAACAAGGAAGGAATATATAAGCTGAAGGTAGAAGGCATAGTGTATGAAGATGCATTAAAAACAGACTGAGGTGATGAAAAATGCTTACAGACTGTATTTACAAGAGAAAGTGAAATTTAAACGAAAAAATATAATGGAAGACATAAAAGTAGACGTAATAGAAGTAAAAAGGCTAATGGAAAGTCAAGATGTGAGAAAAGCCCGGGTCCAGATGGAGTGTCGAATTGGATAATAAAAAAGAGTGCAGTAATCAACTAGCAGGAAAGTTACATAGTGAATTGAGAGTTCACTCAAGGAGAGCAGAGTCCCGCTTGATTGGAAAAGAGCAAATATTGTGCAATTCACAAAGGAGGCGACAAAGAAGAACCACTAAATTACAGGCCAGTATCATTAACAAGTGTAGTTTGGGAAAAATGTGTTTAAAAATTGTGAAGGACAGATGGTTGAAAAAATTTGGAAGAGAAAAAAACACACTTGCAGGTGGCCAGTTTGGATTTAGAGGAGGAATGTCATGTACAACAAATTTATTAAGCTTTTTCTCGAGAGTGATCGATGTGACACAGGAAAGAGAGGGGTGGGTCGATTTCATTTACTTGGACCTAAAGAAGGCATTTTACAAGGTACCTCATAAGAGACTGCTCTGGAAGCTAGAACATGTAGGAGGATGAAGGGTGGTTTGCTGAAATGGATGGAAGGACTTTTTGAGCAACAGAGAGATTGAGAACAGTAATAAAAGATCAAAAAGTCAGAATGGGGCAGTGGGATAAGTGGAGTTCCTCAAGGGGTCAGTATTGGCCCCAGTGATGTTCTTGGTCTATGTAAATGATATGACAGAAGGAGTAAACAGTTATATTAGTTTATTCGCTGATGATGCTAAATACTAGAAAAAGTAGAAAGTTTAAAGAGAACTGTGAGGATTTACAAAAGGATCTAGATAAGATTTTTAGATGGGAGTCAACTATGGGAAATGGATTTTTAAAGCCCAAAAAAGTGTAAAGTGATGGAAATGGGCAGTAGCAAAAAGAGACAGAGAGGAAAAATATTCGATGGGAAATGAATGGATAATCAAAACAAAGGTCGAAAAAAGATCTGGGAGTAGGATTAAGGACAATTTGTCACCAGAGAAGCATATAAACAAGATCACAGGAGATAATATCAGTTTCTGAGGAATATAAGAATGGCATTTCAAATATCTGGATGAAGAGATGATCAAGAAATTGATAACATCTTTGATTCGACCAAGGTTGGAATATGCGGCAGTGATTTGGTCACCACATAAAAAGAAGGATATAAGGAAGATTGAGAGAATACAAAGAGCAGCCCCAAAAAATGGCTCCAAGCCTGAGAGATTTACCATATGAAGAAAGACTTTCAAGACTAAAACTCCCCAAAACTTAAGAAAGAGAGAAAGGGGAGATTTTTAGCAGTGTATAGAGCATTAAGGGGTCTGGAAAAAATTGACAGAGAAGATCTGTTTATGTGGGACGATAGAAGTACAAGAGGTCATAAGAAGAAAAATTTAAAAGGACAACACTCAAGAGAGAATAAAAAAATACAGCTTCCCATATAGAAGCATAGGAGCCTGAAACAACCTTTATACAAAAGTGATTAATGCAAGAAGTATTCAGGACTTCAAAGGCAAGCTGGAAATAGTAGATTTGGAGACGGGACAGTATGAGCATAGCTCTTTTCCTGTATGTTACAACTAGGTAAACAACTAGGTAAATACACACCACACACACACACACTGTTCCTAGCCTGTCAGACCTGACTTATGAGGAGAGGCTAAGAAATTGGGATTGCCTTCATTGGAAAATGGGCTGGTCGTCCTATTGGAAAGGGAAAGGGGACCGGTCAGGACTGCAACAATTACCGCAGTATTACATTGCTCAGTGTGCCAGGCAAGGTGCTTGCCCCTCTATTGCTGACACAAATCTGCTGGGCATCTGCTGAAGCATTAAAGACCTCAGCAGTCTGGGTTCACGCTTGGTAAGTCAACAATGGACCGTATCCTAGGCTTTTTGTCCTGGTAGAACGCCGACGTGAGTTACGACAGGGGATGCTTGCAGCCTATGTTGATCTCAAGAAGGCGTTTGACTCATAAGAACATAAATAAATAAGGAAGCGACAAGAGGCCGTGAGACTACACGTGGTAGTTCCTGTTACTTAACACTAAACCTACATCCACCTCTCTTCTCCATCCATGAATTTATCCAGACTCCATTAAAGATCCCTATTGACTCAGGGATTGACTACCTGAGACTTGAGTCCATTCCAATCATTCACCCCCCTATTTGTGAACCAGTTTCTCCCTATTTCCTTTTTAAATCTACGCTTTTCCATCTTGAATCCGTTACTTCTTGTTCTACCCTGCTTACTAGCCGTAAGAACATTTCCTACATCGTCTTTATTGTCGCGAGAGGAGTCGTGTCAGAGTGACTCGGTGCATCATGAGTCACTGTGGGTTCTTCTAAGACTTTGTGGGATTCCTGCAAGGACTATTGGTTTGATGACTGGCCTGTACTCTGTGACTAAGAGTGCTGTGAAGTGTAGGGGAGGTGTATCCTGCTTTTTACCTGTAAATACAGGGAGTGAGGCAAGGGTGCGTCCTTGCTCCATCACTTTTCAACACTTGTATCGACTGGGTAATGGACAAAGTTGTAGATCAAGGTGATTATGGAGCATCTCTCGGCAATACCAAGATCACTGATCTTGTTTTTGCCGATGATGCAGTAATCTTTGCTGAGTCGCTGGAGGTCCTGGGTGATGGCTCTCGAAGCGCTTGCACGAGGAGGCAAAGCCTTTGGGACTTGAGATCTCCTGGCTCAAGACCAAGGTCCAGGTGTTTGGAGGCTTTCAAGATGAAACAGTACAGTCTGTTCAAGCATGGAGTGAGGACATTGAGATCTTGGAAGTTTTACATACCTTGGTAACACAATCCAGAATGACGGCGGGTCACGTCAAGAAGTCTTACGGCGGATTGGCATAGCCCACGGTGTTATGGACTCGCTCAGCAGGAGTATTTGGCGTTGTCGTACCTGTGCAGGAGGACAAAGATCCGGCTCTTCAAGTCGCTTGTGATCCCTGTCTTACTCTATGGTTGTGAGACAATGAACACTAAATAGCAACTGAAAGAGGCGAATCGATACCTTTGGAAATAAGTGTCTGCAGAATCATGGGTATCGCTGGGATGATTACGTGTCAAATCAGCGATTGCACCGTGAGACTGAATCGAGGCCTATTACCTGCATAGTCCTTCAGCGCCAACTTCGGCTTAAAGGGGTTGTGGCACGCTACCCTGAAACAGATCCTTCCCATCGGGTTGTATCTGTAAGAGACAATCCGGCGTGGAGGAGGCCAAGCTCACAAGGCTCCTGGCTGGGGCAAGTTGATGTTTCCTGTCGAGAGTTACTTGGTATGGGAGGGAACCTGCATGGGGACTCGCGTGTGGTGACCCCCGGGAGTGGCGTCGTAGGACGGGCGAGGCGACCTGCCCCCCGGCGTATGTTTCCCAATGATTGATTGATTTCCCACTGATATGAGGGTAGCCTCTAGCAGTAATTATATACAACTGATGAACAAAACCAAAAATAAAATTAAACAAGATGTGTGGATGTGAGCTGAAGAATCCCATTTTCGTCTTAGAACTATTACTATGTGTTAATTTTTATTTTTGGATTTTTTTCACCCTGCCTGTAGAGGTAGGGTGGCTGTATTAAAAACAATACCAATTTTTGATAATTCTGCTCCTATTTTTATGGAAACTCCATCAACTGAGCAGCTAGCAGAAGTCCCTGAGCTAATGCCAATGGACTTAAGTGAGCAGCTGCCTAAAGGGACATGATCGCGGTCGGGCCTCGTCAGACACTGACACCCCCACAGGAAGTAAAGTGAGTGTTCAGGATTACATTTTATTATTCATGTCACGCTTAAAGGTGTACTTGATTTTTAGGGAATTTTTCTTGAGGACAGCAATCATTTAAAAATTTAAGTGAGTTTAAGTGTCAAAGATGACCATAAATATTATGTGGATATGGCACCTGACTCTAATGTGAGAGTCTTTCAGCAATACTCATCGTATATGCAGAGTTAGGGTTAGTAATATCAACCTCCCCAACCTTCTTTCTATTCTCTTTTACAAAACAGGTATTCAAGAAGTGTGTTATGTTTCCCTTCTTCATATCTAACTTTTGACCTTGAAAGTGAATCACTCATAGAGAAAGGGTGAATGTTATTTAGTTCTTATTACTTCTCTACATATTTTCACTTCCTGACAATTTGCTATGTCTTAACATCTCTAAGTATAGAAAAGCCAAGGAGGTTCAAATAGGTGGAAGTGGCCTGCCGCGTATCCCCTGTGCTATCGGGTGAAGCCGCTCACCCAGCATTGGGGTGGGGAGATTGACTCAAAAGGTTGCAACTTCGTGACTCATTGCACTTTAAGGCCTTCTATCTAATTGATACACAAAACTAAGAGGAAATATGACTGTCTAGGTAAAGTTAACATTTATACATTCTTTATTGACTGTGCATATCATAAGTGTAACAGTCCCATTGCTGCATTATTCAATTAAGCAACACTGTCTTGTTTTGTACACCACACAAATATACACTGGTTTTTTTATATAAAAAAGCAAATTTTGCATTATTTCCTTATTAAAGTACATTTCAAATGTATAAAGATCCATACTGTACTTATTAAACATAAAGAAAAACTTCACCATGGGTAAAGTGTCCTTCAAAGTGGTTGCTAACACCAGTAAGACACCTTAATCGGTGAGGGGCGAGCGAGCCCGTAGAAACTCGCTGCACGTACGCACGTGCGGCGTCACCCGGAGTTTTGACCTGTGTGACATTGCTATGTGTGTGGTCTCAAACCACACACCAAATTTCAACTTAGTCGGTACAGCCGTTTCTCAGCTACAGCTAAGTATTAATTATCCGACCTTGGGGGACCGAAGGTAGGTCGGATAATTGGAATAGTCGGATGTTCGGATATCACAGTAACCATAAACGTAAGGACAAAATGGTATAGAACACCACCACCACGTCACCACCTTTGACCTGCCCACCCTGCTGGCGGCGGCTGGCGTTCCTCCCTCTCGGCAACACGCCATCATCCGCCTCACCTGTGCCTTCCTGAGGAAGACAGGTCAACTACCGTGCCTGTGATAGCATCATAGGACATCACCAGGGCTCATAGTGTTCCCCAAGGGATCCTCGCAGCCCTAAAACAATAACAACAAAACCTCCAGAAACCACAGTATTTATTGGATTTTGGGCGATTCCATAAGAGTAACTCTCAAAACAACGGCAAAATGAGTTATCCGGCATGCGCTCCCCCCCGAGGGTGCTGGATAAACGAGGTTCTCCTGTATCCAGTTTTCCTTTTACTTTCTAGAAGAGGGATCTGCGAGTCTAGTTCCTTCAGGGACAGAATGTATGCCTAGGTTTCTCTAAGGAAATCAACATATTTCATATAATTTTTATGTTGCATTGGGCTTTTTCAATCACAAGCTTGAAGGTCTCTAGAGTTCAGTACATCAAACAGTCTGTGGAAATTATCCACCACCATCCTCTCAATTAGTAGAAAGTGGTAGTTTTGTTCCCCCCCTTGGTTATGAGGGAGGTGTTGTTCGCTCACCAAAGGGGGAGAGTAGGAATGTATATATAATTTTTATATATTATTAATATATATATATATATATATATATATATATATATATATATATATATATATATATATATATATATATAGTTTATAGTTATAATGGTATTGGGTAAAGTAAGGTATTTAAGTAAGTATAAGCATTGGGATATGATTAATGAACATTCCCAGTGGTATTAACCATTATTACCTTATATTATCACCTTAATTAGAAACGACTGGTCATTAGCTGTCCTTATAATATTTGCGTCTTAGATATGTTGCTACGTAGCCTAGGGTATGGAGCATTTAAGTACACCTTAGGTTTCCAAACAGCAAGACCTCTTGCTAAGCTTCTCCAATTAAATCGAGAAGGTATACAGGGAGGTCCCGTTATACGAGCATTCGGTATACGAGAATCCGATGATACGAAAATGTGTAAATTAGGGTCTATTTTCAATATACGAGATCGAAAATCCAATGATACGACATTCAAACTGGGTGAGTAAAATTATCAAGTTCAAAATGTGCGCCCTACCACTCCCTGGCTGGACAAAGGGGGATTTGGTTGACCCCAGTGAGGTCACCCCTAGCAATCCGTGACCTGAAGGGTAATTGAGCATATGGCGCGGCCTGACATTTAGGGGTAATTAGCAGGTGTTCGGCCCCAACCTTGGGACCGCAGTCAGGTCACCCCTAGCAAGGCGTGACCTGAAGGGTAATTAAGCATATGGCGCGGCCTGGCCTTTAGGGGTAATTAGCAGGTGTGCGGCCCCAACCTTGGGACCGCTACACTACTTCTCTTGTATCACGCGGCGTCCCCTACATTACAACGTCTTTTTTGCTTGTTATGCATGTTTTATGTTAATGAACGTGCAGTTGTTATTTTGTGTGCTATTTTCTCTCAGAATGCTTTTTCTACAGAATAGGTAGTACAGTGTGGGTAATATAGACGCTGTGTGTTTGTTGTGTTTGCTATAGTTTATTTTAGCTTGAAAAGCATGTCTATTTTTTTTTTTAATTGATGGGGACCTGGAACCAAACCTATATTTTACCATTAGTTATGTGTTTCGTTATACGAGATTTCGCTTTACGAGTATGCCAGGTGGAACCTAACTGCTCGTATCTTCGGGACCTCCCTGTATATTAAATTTTAAATATAAGTGAAAAAACAAAGGAAGTGTTAAGATCAACACAGCGATTATCCAATAAGTATCCTAGTTAATGCTGGCCGGGGTATTTTGTCGGAAAAGATAGGCATGGGTTTCTGGGAGGTAAGAATTCGAGTTAAACATATTTATGCATAATCAAATTTCCACCACAGTCTGTTAAAAATTCTAATAGATTTTACAGTTGCCTCACAGGTTTCAAACCCTGAAATTTTTTCCAGCAAACAGAATTCCAAGGCACATGCCACAGAATCACTTAAAACCTGTGCAGCGAAATTCACATTCATTTTATTTCTCCACCATTTAACATTAGGCATTTCTCAGTTTATTACTTATCAAACGGTAAACACACAGCCACAACCACCACCGCCTACACAAACACCACACTCATTTGTCTCACCAGGCCCAACTCTAAATATTTTTTTTTTTTTTTTTTTTTACATTTGTGCCTATAGCGCCTGTAGGCAGTGGTGACCCAGGGCTCGGATGGTAGGCTCTGGAGGTTCACTTGAAGGCTGTGATGGTTGGTCCTCGCCCGTGGTGGCGCAGGCAGGACTCTTACAGTGACGCCTGTGATTAGAGGCTCATGCCGCCCCCCTGTGTCCTCCGAGGCACTCGCAATCAAAGGTAGAGTTGATGGGCAGGGCATGTGGGTGTTCTTAGGCCACTCGACGGTGCAGAAAGGTTTTGGGTTTCTTCGGGGATCGAACTAGGGTCACCGAGAACGCCAGTCGGAGATGCTAACCACTCCGCTACCGCCTCCCATGGTAAATACATCAGTTATCTATTATCTATGGTCTTTTGTATTGCTGTTAATGTTTCATGTATAATGTCTGCTTTTAAGCAGTTAAAGTACGAAAATGGAGGTCAAAAGGGTGAACTCTGGCCTCGTCAAAGACAAATGGATAATTTTCCCATGTAAGTACTACAGTATTAGCGTTTGGCGAAATTCACTTTTGGCGATAGCTATAGTTTAGCAAGACTAATTAAATCTCCAAACGTGAGGGACCACTGTACAGTTGAAAGAAAGCAAGACCAAGTGAGAGGTAATAATGGTTATTAATGGGGTTGCCTTCCACCTGCCTGCCACCTGCCGGCCACAAGCAATAACAAAAACTCAAACTTAATAAACACAGTTCAAAGAGTGAATATTGATACAAAAGGAATATATGAAATATCAAATGAGAAAAACTAAATAAATGTATAGCTAAGAGAAGGCACATCTGTGTGGAATATTGAATGAAAACCAGGCGAGAGTTAAGAGGCGAGCTAGTAACTATTGTATTCAGAGTTTTCTAGTGGGATAAACACAAAATAATAAACCCCATTGAGTCTGGGTCTCGTCCCAGTCCCACGATCCCTCTCTGCTGTTACTATGAATGCAGTTCTCTTAATTAATGTAGTTTTCTTCTGGGCTGCTTATATACAATAGCTCATGCCAGTTATTAAAGTAAGATTTTTTCTAATTTAATGTTTGACAGGTGTCAGGTGGCAAATTTGCTGTTGGCTATGGGCAGGAATGATTATTTCTAAATATGTACATTTATTTCAGTAGAAGCTCTAATGAACAAATGCTGTAAAGAATGAGGTGCAATAACCAGCTAGATTCATTATAATGGGACACCACTCTACAGTATAGTCATATATTCATGCAGCATGCAAGTAGCAGCACCTCTTGTCTTTAGATAGTAGTTGCCTATTTTTTGGTTTATTCAACAGGTTCACTTGTATCCTATGCCATCAAGAGGACCGCCTGTGCCGTAATGATGGCACCAAAGGCCGGCCTATGGTCTTGGGGGCACTCGTCCAAAGATCCACAGTTCTGTCTCGCAATCGTTCCCGTCATCTTGACCAGCCTGAGAATCATGATGCCATCATCCTACCAGCAGACCTACACTGGGGGGCCCACACCTCATCTTGTGCCATGCCATGCATGCCCAGTGCTGGCCAAAGTATTTTGATGATGTTTGACCAAAGAGAGGCGAAGACCATACCGGTGAGTACATTCCATTCATTCTCTTTGTTGTGCCTTGTTTTTCATAAGTTACGTTCATAAAACACAGGTTATTTTTATACTGGCACTGGCATCTCTATAGAATGCTTCCAGTCCATACAACCACCTTCCATCCATTCCATAAATATTTGATATATCCCACATTGCCCCCACTCTACTATCATATGCCTTCTCTGAATCCATAAATGCAGCATACACCTTGTCTTTTGTCAGCTTTTTCTTAGTCATCATCTTCATATTGAAGATTTGATCCACACAGCCTTTCCCAGTTCTTAACCCTTCTTGCCCTCACTAACCCAACCATATAATAAATGACCAATAAAAGCACTGCAGGTTGGAATAAGTAATATGCCCTAGAATTCTTAATACTGGTTTAAAATCCCTCATAAATACCAGTCACCTGAAGTGAAGAATCAGTCATTCATGTTTGTGCTCCCGCTGCACTTGGATCCCACTCCACATCTGGTTCAGCTCAACAACTATCGCTTTAGCTTCATTCTCAGAGACTCCATAATGAAAGTCTGTGTGTATTATTTACAGAAACCATGAACATAATGAAGTAACATGACATGTTGTTTATGACAGTGCCTATAATACAAGTTGCACTTGTAGCCAGTGAACTAAACTGAATGCATTCACAGCCACCTAGAATGTCACAATTTCCATATTTCCCATATCACCAACGCTACAAGTGAACTGACACTTAATCACCCAGATATTATTTGAGAAAAGAAGTTGAGGATTAAACCCATGGAAGGTAGATCACTTCATAATTCTGTTGTTACTCTGCTCAGGGGAAATTTAACATAAAAAAAAAAGCAGTGAAAGTTATTATTTTTTTTATTTGTGGTACCTAGTTTTTTAATACCAATATTATGCAATGGTGTGAATTAAGAGTACATAACATAATCTTATGTATATGCATATCTAAATGTAATTAACAATGTTACTATTTAACTTCATTAATCATGGCAATCCTTCCTATGCAACCTGCATGGGGGGTGCGCCCTTTGTCTATTTTGTACCCTTAATTATATATGTATTATGTATAATGTGTACATTATTCACAATAAACGTTTTGATCTGATGTCTCTCTCTCTCTCTCTCCTCTCGTCTCTCTCTCTCTCTCCTCTCTCTCTCTCTCTCTCTCTCTCTCTCTCTCATGGTTGACATGGGGCTCAAATTGGCAAGGAGGTTGATGAAGGCATGAAGTGCAGAAGCTAAAGATGTCCCCTGTCCCGGGGACATCTATCCGAAAGCTATGCCTTGTAAGATAATAACTAAGTAGTAGTAAGTACACAGTGTTACAGGCCCGAGGGTCACTATCCGTCACAGGCACTTGTCAGGCGCACTATGGACACGTACACTGTATGTCACTGTGTCTACTAAGTGTCAATGTGTGTCACTGTCACTGTGTGTCACTAATGACACAACACTGTATCACGCCTTACGGTCACTAAGGCGGATGTAAGCAGCACCATCTGTGGGCCGCCACCTTCACTGCTGGGTGTTCATGGCCACGACATCCACCTCAACCGTGAAGGCGTTCCACAGTGTCGCCGTGGCCCAAGTAAAGGCTCGCTGGCCCATCACGGTGTTGGGTCCTCGGGGCCTCTAGGAGGAGATCACCTGACACTACCGTCCTCGGAGCGCGCACAGACCTCCTCCACAGGACCCGAAGTCCTGCAAGGTGGGAAGAGTGTTGCACCTGGGCCTTGTGCAACACTGTGAGGGCACCGACTCTCCTCCGGTGCCCAGACTATCAAGCTGGGAGCGGGGATCATCCCGCCACTGCTCCTGCTGTAGTCGTTGTTGTTGCTGGTGTTGTTGGAGCTGCAGCTGATGTTGTAGTCGTCGCTGCTGCTGCCGCCACTGTTGCCTCGGGCGACGTTCCATGTGATGTTGGTCGGCGGTTGGGTGTATGAGGCGCTCAGCACGTCTCTGCACTTTGTCCAGCAGTGACAGGTGGCACTGGGCACTACTCATCCAGGTGAGAGGACTAAACTTCATGACGGGCCTCACTTGAGCCTTATACAGCCGCATGAGGCCATCAGCGTCGAGCAGGTGCCTTACTCGCGCAGGAGAGTCACCCTCAGTGAGGCTCGACCGCCACTGTCTCCAGGTGGCGGTCAAAGCTGTGCCTGGAGTCAACCTCCACCCCCAGGATGTTGATGGAGTCCTTGATGGCAAGGGTATCGTCCCCAAACTTCAGCTTCCCCTCGAGTAGCCTGGGGTCCTCCCTCGAACGTGATATAACCATGGCCTGGGTCTTCTCGGCAGCAAACTGGACTTGCCACCGTCTTCCCCAGGCCGTGATGTCACCAAGTTGACGGTTGGTGGCATCTATCACGTTCGCAGTCTCCTCTCTGGTGTAGGAGTGGGACACGGTGCAGTCGTCAGCATAGGCAGACGCCACAGGGAGGTCATTGAAGTAAATGATCCACAGGATGGGGCCCAGGACCGATCCCTGTGGAACGGAAGCCTCCACCGGGTATGTGGCTGACGTGCTCCATTCACCACCACCCTCAGACTCCGGCTGTGCAGGTAGCTCGAGAACAGCGCCAGCAGGTGTCCCGTGATGCCGAGCTGTTCGAGCTTTGCCAGGAGGCCCTTGTGCCACACACAGTCAAAGGCCCCGGCGATGTCCAGGGCAATCACCAGCGATGGGCGGCCAGAGTCCAGGGAGTCCTGCCATGATTTGGAGAGCAGGAGAAGCAGGTCCGAGGCGGAGCGTCCCTTCCTAAACCCGTACTGTCTAGTCTAGTCTGTCATCAGGTGGTGCTCCTCTAGGTGGCAGGTCAGCTGCACTGCAATAATTCTTTCTAAGATCTTGCTGACAACTGACAGGAGCGAGATTGGACGATAGTTGGCTGGATCAATCCTCTCCTTTTTCTTGTGTACTGACGTGACACGAGCCTCCTTCCACAGGCTTGGCCAGGCACCTGTTTGGAGGCACTGCTGAAAGATGTGCGTGAGGGGCCTTGTCAGCTCATCTGCACAGTGCTTGAGCAGGAAGGGACTCACACCATCAGGTCCAGGTGCCTTTTTGGTGTTGACAGGATGCAGGAGGCGGGCCACGGTGTCTTTCGTGACCACCGGGCTGTCCAGGCCCGGGTGAGGCGAGGTGGCTGCCTCTCAGGGTCCTGTGTCGTCATCTTCCTGCTGAATTGCGTCGCTAGGAGGTCTGCCTTCTCCTGTTTTTTTACGACCCAGTCTCCCCCTGGTGTGATGAGGGGCGGGATCCAATCCTGGGTGACGGTGCCTTGCCTCTCCTTCACCAAGGACCACCATTGCTTGGGGTAAACTTGATTGGATGCTAGTTTTCCTCCTGGCGTCATTTTCCCACCTGTTCCTAGCTCATGAAGCTGTCCTGGTCATGGCCTTACAGGCGGCGCGATGCAGGGCCTTGTTCCTCTGTGTAGGGCAGCGCTTTAGGCGCACCCAGGCCTTGTATTTATCCTCCGCGGCAAGGCGACACCTGAAACCGAACCACGGCTGGTCTCGCGGCTCAGCCTCATACACCTATGTGGAACGTGCTGTTCCCGAGGGGCAAGGAGAATGGCGGTGAAGGTGGCCACATTATGATCCACGGCACCGCAGAGCGCGGCAGCCCAGTCAGTGTCAGACAGGACACGCTTGATGGCAGCCAGTCAGCTCTATCCCACAGCCAAATGACCCGCTGGCATGTTTCCTCGCTGGCGGGGTCTCGGCCAATGTGGGAGAGCACTGCGTTGTAATCAGAGCTGCCAACTCTGGTCAGCTGGCTGCACTGCACTGAATCTGCAGGTAGATCAGTGAGCACAGGGTCCAGAGAGCCACCTCGTACGTGTGTGGGGAAGGTGACGTGATTGGTGAGCCCATGGACCACTGTCAACTCTGAAGGCCCTTTTCACCAAGTGCTGATTCAGGTCGCCCACGATAATGCTGTTCTGGCAGTCACAGGTGGCCATGATGGTGTCCAGCTCGCTCTCTCTCTCTCTGTGTGTGCGTGTGCGTGTGCACGTGCGTGTGTGTGCTTGTGCGCGTGCGTGTGTGTGCGTGCGTGCGTGCGTGTGTGTGTGCGTGCGTGTGTGTGTGCGTGTGCGTGTGTGTGTGTGCGCGCGCGCTGGTTCGTAGTGGGAAGGAGAGAAAAGGGAGGGGGTAGATAAGTCTCCCTATGCCTCACATGTTCAGGCCTGTGAATGTGACTTACTGTATTACATACTTGGTTATTTGAATATTATATGCAATATTGATTTGCACATTGCATATCAAATAATAACTTGTTAGTGGGGAATACGTATGCAATTTAGAATGTGGTATGGGGAGGCGGTGGCAGAGTGGTTATTGTCACCGTGTGGCGTTCTCGAAGACCAGAGTTCGATCCCGAGTGAGACCCATAAATCCACTTAAATCTTTCTGCACCGTCGAGCGGCCTAAGAACACCCACATGCCCTGTCCATTAACTCTACTTTCGATGCGAGTGCATCGGAGGACACAGGGGGGCGGCATGAGCCTCTAATTACAGTCGTCGCTATAAAAATCCTACCTGCGCCACCACGGGCGAGGGCCAACCATCACACCCCTAAAAGTGAGCCTCCAGGGTCTACCATCCCACTCCTGAAGGTCACTGCCTACAGGCGCTATATAGGCATAGATGTAAAAAAAAAAGAAGAAAAAAATGATAGATGAGACGCCCATGCTTTTCTCAGTGGTCTGAGGTACTTTGTGATGAATTTGCGAGTTAGGCAGTGGGAAATAAAGAGATCGGCACTTTTCTCGGTGGTTTGGGTATATAGTGAATGAATGAGTGTGTGATGGAATCAGTGTGTCATTAAGAAACAGACAGACAAACTAACAAACAAACAGACAGACAGACAGGAAGAAGAATGTTGCATTGTTAATGGAGTTTTTGTGGTTCCTCAGGTACCGGCAGAACTTGAGCTTTGACATTGAAAGTCAGAGTACCTCTGTCCCCTGTGTGAAGCACTGTGCAACACTGCCTTGCCTCTCATGCCAGAGTCACATGGGCCCTTTTCTGGTCTCCAGGAGCAGCCTCCTCCTCCTACCCTATCACTGCCGGACTGGCTCAAGGGTCTTCACACCCTCCTCAAGTATAAGGTATTAGGATGAAAGTGAATTCAAGTAGACTAAAACCATTTAGATATGCAGTTTGCCTAATAAGGGATGAAAATACCTGCCAGTTTTTTGCAGTGTTTGTTGAGTAACGGAAGATTATACTAGCTAAATAGAATACTAATTCAATTCCTCATAATTATGTATTACTGACATGAGAATGCTTTTTGTTGATGGGAAATTTAGCCAAATTGGTTGGATAACCAAGATGGGAAATTAGCCAAATTGGTTGGATAACCAAGATGGAAATTTGCAATTGGTTGGATAACCAAAGGGTGCTAATTGTTGTATCCCTTTTACCACAATCTTAATATATCTAGTTTGTATTGTTTTTTTTTTACAAGTTACCGTAGATAACACTAAAGTCGCCAGGGCAAAATTTCTTTTCGATTTACAGACGTTTGGTGCGTTCATACTTACATTTCTACATCCATGATTTCAGGAAAGTTAAAAAAGCCTATCTGGAGAGTCTATCATTTTGTGTCTTCATCTGTGTCCTATTATAGTTATAAATGAGCAAATTACCAGAATATCAGCCGAGTGGCAACCTTGGTAACGGCTACACTAGGGTCACCAGCTAGTGTTTACGTCAGGGGTTCCAAACTCTTCAGTTCATCGACCCCTTAATAAAGTTTCAATTTTTCATTGACCCCACACATTTAAATGAAAATAGTATAAGTTATGGAAGAAAAAAACCTTAATACATACATTTATGTTTAAAATGAATATGGGGAATTATAGTAGTACTTATAGGTAGTAGTAGTAGTAGTAGTAGTAGTAGTAGTACTACTACTACTAGTACCACTCATAAACGAGAGGGGGCAATACGCTCGCTCGCCTCAGTACGGGAAGCGGACAGGAATATTTCACGTAAGGTACGATCTTGGGACAGAGGAGGGGAGAGAAAGGGGTGCGTGGGGCTGGTACAGATCCGACGTGACGTCACAGACTAGCACCGAGCCAAGTCAAAGCCGTCTCTATGTCAGGGGACACAGAGGCGGCTTTGGTACCACTCGCATAATGGTTGTTGGCAGTTGTTGCGTGCTGAAACTTTCCTGACCTAGCCATTCATCGACCCCTAGCATTTATTGCCCCCTTTCGAACCCCCTGAAATTCATCGACCCCTTGGATGGTCCCATCGACCCCCTGGGGTCGATATCGCCACACTTGGGAACCTCTGGTTTACGTCCTCCTGCCCGAAAGGTGATGAGCTGATGTCTGTCGTCGCGCGAAAAAAACCAGTAGTGAAATTTGAAACTGTTTATACTTGCAGATACAAAGCATAAAAACAACTCTGAAAAAGGGTAGCTTTTTACAGTCATGATATAACTACTGTGTATCATCTTCAGTGGCACATACATATCAAGAGTGATGCTAACATTCGTAATATATGGCACCCGGCGACATAGTGCAGGTGGCGACTATAGTGTTATCTACGTTAGTGATTGAGTTATTTTATCACTGATAGATAAGTAATGCATTCTTATTGATATCCTTTAACATTATTGACATATTGTATGGGATTCAAATACCTGTGATCACTGCAGAAGTTTTAACAAAATAGCATACAAAATTTTTTACCCTAATTTGATAACATCTCTTGAAAAGCCAGAGGCAACAAAGATTGGACCTTCATATTGTAAATGTAGTACCGTAGAAATTCCCCCTCTATACTTCAAGCTTGTGAAGGGTTTAAATTTTATTTTCCACTGGACTTGTCTGCCATGTGTGAAACCCTAGCCCAGCACTAACATGTTGTGTGCCCCAGACTGTGATTTGGGGAATGGTGCTCGGCCCAATGAGGAGAGTGGTCACTCAGATGATGCACAGATGGACACCAGTCCACAGCCAGCAGGCACAGTGGCTGGCCATGGCACGTAGGTGGGATGGCAGCAGCCACCTCTGTGGGTGCTGGGGGATGTACTGCCTCCATCCCAATGGGAGGGTTGCCAGGCAGGGGAAGAGCCTCCACAAATGCTGGCATTCCTGCATTGATGAAAGGCAGTGCCCGGGGATGGGGCAAGGTTAAGGCCACATCGCTGGTCCAGAATCGCTTTCTACAAAAAACAAAAAGGTATTAAGTGCCATCTTTTCTTGCCTTCCCCCTTTTCATTTACATTGTTTTGTGCACAGGCATGTATCAATACATGGATACATGGGCTTGCACAACCATGGTAAGTTTTTTACCTGAGCAGAATCAGCTTCTGCTGCGTCTTGGAAATTGTAGAAGCTTTTTTTTGCTTCCCATTTTTTCCCTTTTTCATTATATCTCTTAGTAAAACTAACTTTTTGGTACAAAAGGACAATTTAATCAAGTTAATGCAGTATATTAAGTATAATTTTCTAGAAAAATATAAATTTTTCTGGCAAAAATTAGGACAGAATCTTGATTCGTGGCTACTTGATACAGATATTCTTATTCTTGATACAAATGGCTATTATTATATCACATGAAAATCACTTTGCAAGAACATTCCTGGGTATTTGGATCTACAGACAAATCTAAGTTGTTAATCAGCTCATATGAGTAGAAATTAACTCCATTATGTTATATTTAAAATTGAGTCATGATGTAGGGTGGTAAATTCTGGATTATGTAAACATTGCGAGTGCAAGGACAGAATCCAGTCACCCTACATATTTCATGGCAATTTATATCCTTGGAAAACAGACTCAATAAATAGTTTTTTTCCCACTTTACCTAAGGCCTTCTTTCAAACACGTAGGGTGGCACCAACACATTCCTATATTTGTGCTGATATGATACAAGGTAGTTGCTTTTTTTGTACTTCACTGTTGTCATACGGGAAATGTGTGAAAGTACCTTTGAAATCATAACTTCCATATTTGTAAGGTAAAATAACACCTGTAATTTGCTGTTATATCACATCAGTATTGATACAAATGTATGCTATCAGGAGAGAAAGAAACTGTCACCATCTTTCATCTACACATTGTATGAATCCTGTCTTGGCCCATGCACGTTGTTGACTTCTCACTGCAACAGCTGACTCCTTATACCAACTTTACCATGGTTTCAAAGGAAAGTCACCTGGTAAAGAGAAGCAAAAACATGGACTGTCAGTTTGACAGCTGTTTGGTAGTCAGTTATGGTTCATCTGTATTTAGTTAGATTAATCAGGAGACTGCGAGTGGATTGACAGAATGAACTGATTCTCGGCAGTGAATGGAAATTAGCAGGCCAGAAATTGGCATATAGAGGATAAGAGTACAAGATAGAATATGTTTATGAGATTCAGAAACTTCATCCTTTTGAAATAATGTGAATCAGTTTTCTGCAATTCAGGAAAATTGAGTGATTTCATAGACCTTCAACCTTTCATTCTTCAGGGTGGAGAGGGGAAGGAAGAAGAGGAAGATAGTGCTAGCAGTACTGAGGGAGCCTGGATTCCTCCATCCCTTTCAGATGTAGCTAGTGAGCTGGCATCTATCACATCTTCAGATTCTGCTGAAGCATTTACGTCACTTTTCCGTGGTTTCACTGCCACAGTATCCCAGACTTCCCTAGTCAGACTTTAGAAATGATGTCCAACTTGCCCATTCTGTGTATATGGTAAGTGTATGCTTGTGATCTCTGCCTTTCAAATTGTGGAATATTCTCCGATCATCAAATTTTATGTTTTTAAATATATTATAATCTCTCTGATCACAGTAAGTAATCGTATTTTGAATACTTCACAGCATGGCCTCCATGTGAATCCCAATCTCTTCAGTAGAAGGATTCCATTAATGGTATGGAACAGTACAGCTTATACCATCCATACTTGGAGGAGACTCAAACGGAACAACAACCGTGCACTCCTGACTTCCCTCTCATCACGCCAGCGAGACTGTCTGGCTGCCCTTGTCAAGTTTGCTGCTATGCTCCTCTCTGTGTTAAGAGAAAGCAGGTTCGTGCTGAAGCATATTAACCTTTTTGGGGAAATGTAGCTCTCACAATCATGTGGAAGTAACAAGACATGGATAGTTGTGGATGTTAGGTGAATGTGTTGTATTTCAACATTCATGCATGGACAAAGGAAAGAATGTTGTGGTGTTACCTATTTGCTGTGAATTTTTTCATTGCATTTTGGGTTTTTGCAATACAGGGAGGTCCCGTTATACGAGCATTCGATATACGAGAATCCGATGATACGAGATGTGTAAATTAGGGTCTATTTTCAATATACAGATCGAAAATCCAATGTTACACATTCAAACTGGGGTGAAAAAATTACCAAGTTATTTACTAAAGTAAATTACAAGTTTACTAAAATTATAAAATCATTTACTGACTACAATAAACCCTTCATGCTCGCGGATTTGATTACTCGCGGTTTTCCCAACTCTTGGGATAAATAATAATAAATAAAGGTAATTAAATAATTTTAAAATACGAAAAAGTATTTTTCAAAAACTACTGTGCATGCCACTTCAGTGGCACATAAAAGTCTGTAGTGATGCTAAAATTCGCAATATATGGCGCCTGGCACATTAGTGCAGTGGCGAGTGACTGGCGACTATGTTATCTACGGGCTACGGTAGCGCACACTGGTGGGCTGAGCGCTGCGTGCCACCTCAACTTCCTCAAAGCCACCACCAGGACCAGACACAATAGTGAACATTAAGCAGTGGCAACCCAATCACCCTAAAACACAGAGAGGAAACACTGGAGCAAACTGGTGTGGACAATCTGGCCGTGGTACGAGAGGCATAGCTTTGTGCCAGCCACCCCACACAACACACCCTAAAACACCCTCACCGTCGGGCCCCCAGCGATCCACGGGGGTTCAGCGTCCACTTCCTCCTCCTTCTGGGGTCAGCCATAGGCCTATCTATCCATGGGGGTGGTGGTGGTGGGGGGGATGAATAGTGTTGTGATGTAAACCCCGGGCCGGCTACACGTGTGTCGCGGCCCAGCTGTTATGGGTTGTTGCTGATGATGACAGTGTTCAGTTAAGTTGTTGGTAGTCTGGCCTTTTTTATCGGCACTCCCTGATGTGAACTTTGATGTTTGATGTTTGAAGAATTTCGTCAGTTATCGACGCAGCTGAGATGGATCCTCCCTGTAAAACCCGACAGCTCTCTCTCATACTACCCTAGAGAGCTGTCTGCTACATTTCTTATTTGTGTTGGCCGAAGCCAGCACCCCGGGAGGCGGGTTACAAACCCCCGGCTAAACACCCGGTACCCATTCACGCTGGGTGGACAGGGGCTCGGGTTTTAAGGAAACAGCCCAACTGGGTTTTTATTATCATTATCATTCAAGCAACAAAATCCATTTTCTTTATACCGTAAGCCTATTTTCGGGGCGGGGGGGTAACTAATGTCATGATCGTGGATTTACGATACTCGCGGGTGTCTCTGTTCCCTAACCCCGCGAGCATGAAGGGTTTATTGTATATGATATATGATTTACCTAAGGTTTTTACGATAATTAAAATCAATCTGAAAATATGATAATTCGGGTGGCACGACTTGAAAACATGTCCTTTTTTTTTTTTTTTTTTTTTTTTGATGGGGGTCCTGGAACCGAACCTATATTTTTACCATTGGTTTTTGTGTTTCGTTATACGAGATTTCGCTTTAAAGAGGGATGTCAAATGGAACCTAACTGCTCGTAGCTTCGGGACCTCCCTGTATAGGAAAGGCTAACTTACAGTGCATTATAAATGAAATAGTTTTGCTAATACAGTCAAACCTCGGGTTTCGAACGTCTCCCTATTCGAACAAATTTGGGTTTACGAACAAATTCATACTCATAATTGCACCGGTTGCCGTAGGATAACTCGGTTGCCGAACAAGTTTTTTTTATTTATTTTTTTTTTTATTTTTTTATTTTTTTTATAACATCACAAAGGAAAGGCCAAGGACACAACAAAAAAATGTAACACAAAGCCCGCTTAGTTGCCAGTCCCTATAAGTCCCTATATTAGTATGCCAGTCCCTATAATAATGGACGAGAATGCGCATTCACTACCGCCGTTCCCCACCTCATGCCCCCTCACCCCACCTCCGTGGCAACACGCCGCCGCCGTGCCCCTCCTCACCCCATGCCAGGGACACACAGCCTTCGTTCTGTACGATATTTTGGCACTCTATATGAAAAACACCTTGGATTTGCATTACTTTGATGGCGGAATCGTTCTATATGATCACATTCGTTCCTAACGAAATTTGGAATTTTATTTATTTTTAAAAAATAATAAAAATTTAAATTTATAATTTTAAAATTTTAATATTTTAGGTCGTTCGTTCTATAGGGGAAACGCTCTATGCGAACACGTTTTATGCGGGAAACCCTAGTGCACTAAGGTCGCCAGGAAAGTGTTTTAAACCCAACACTTTCAGTCGCCACTCGTGGGGAATTAGAGGTAAAGTAACAGATGTTTAAAGATGCTTGGATGTAGAAAAGTTCCTCTTCCAACACGAAAACAAATTCTATCCAATTTTGAAAAGGGCTGGCAAGTCTCATCATTTTTATGTCCTCCCGCCCGAAAGGTGATGAGCTGCCGTCAGTCGTCGCGGGGAAAAAAAAACAGTATCGAAATTTGAAAGTTTATATTTGCAGATACAAAGCATAAAACAACACGAAACAGGTAATCATCAGATGTAAACAAACTAGCATCCCTCTTTAGGGGCACTTTCAATCTGTGTATGCTAAAATCGTAATTTATGGGGCCTGGCGAATCGTGCTGGCGACTATAGTTTTTTGATTGGAATGGTTTTGTTAATTTGTCTGTGTGTTATTAATTGCTCCCATTTGATCAAAATTGTTGAAGTTTTAAGAATATCATAACTTTATGAAAAAACAATCACATAATCCGTCAACCTAACAAAATATAAATGTGAAGAGTGAAGTTTTTGGCTCGGTAGATGCTCTAACTGCATTTGGTTTTTAGCAAAAGAGGGGCCAGGATAAAAACCCATTTGGTAAAAAAGTGTCGCATTTTGGGAAAATTGATTGTGTGTTGTTTGATGTTTAATTATCATAGTCGGCACCAAAATACATAGTTTGATATTGTGAAAAATTTTTTTTAATTTTTTTACAGACTATTGAGGCTACAGCATTTTCGTCTATTGAGCTTCTTATAGAAGGAAGGAGTCCACCCCATGTACCCTTTAAAAGGGGATGTCTTTAGCATCCTAGCACACTCATTTTATCACTGCCATCTGTTTTTCCCCCTATTCAGGGGGTGGGGCGGGGATCACACAGTAAGCTAAATTTTCTTTGCCCCTTTTTAATGCAATTATTTTCCCATTCTGGTTGCCTTGTCTGGGAAGACTGCCGGAAAAATAGAACTGAAAGTATTTTTTTTTTTTTGTTATGGCTGAGATAGGGAAAGCACTAAATGCAAGGGTAAAATTAAAATTTTTTCTTATAAGGCTGGATGGTTTTGGGCCCCACCTTGGGGCAGGCAGGGTTTTTCCGGTCCCCCCTTGTTTTTTATTTTACTTTAAAAAAAACATAGGGAATTTTGACAAATAGCTGCTTTCTTTTTGACACTTACAGGTTAGCTTTTCCGTTCGTGAGGATGCCTCGAAAAATGGGGTTGTGACAAAGCAGCACGGGGTTTCAATCATTTTTTTAAAATTTTATATTTTTCCCTCAACAATCCCTCCCTTTTCCACTATTGATTTTTCGCAATCCTTGATTTTTCGCGCTGAGTCCAAAATTTTTACCATCCCGACTTTCGCCTTTATCCCCCCGATTTCGCCCTTTCGTACACGTTTTTTTGTGTGTGTGTGTGTGTGTGTGTGTGTGTTTTTTGTGTATGCGCCTACATACCGTTGGCAGTCCTCCAGGGGGGGGATGGTAGCTTCGCCGTGGTGGCGCAGGCAGGATTTTTAAGGACCCCCCCTGTGATTTAGAGGTCTGCCGCCCCCCTGTGTCCCCCCGATCACTCGCAATCGAAGGTAGATTAAAGGGCAGATGTGGGTGTTTTGGCCACTCGATGGGCAGAAAAAAGATTTGAAGTGATTTTACAGCCCTCATAAGGATCGAACTCGGGAAACCCGAAAAGGGCACTCGGAGATGCAAACTCCGGCTACCGCCTCCCCAAAGGGGTATCACACATTAAACCATTTTGTTTCCCACTTCACCAAAAATTTTGGAAGTGGCGGGAGGTTGCGCCCACTACCATCACCGAGTCGGAGGAAAACATGCCTCGGGAAAATTTTTTGGGACCAACCCCCACTTGTGGGAGTTTTTCAAACATGGCGTAAAATGTTTACCCCCTGTCCTTTTTTATTCATTATGCACATACTTTTTTTGGGAATCAATTTTTAAAAAAAAACGATTTATTAAAGAAGCTTCAGGCAAAAGTGGGGCATTAATTATGTGGAAAATTTTAATGTTTATGACAAGAGCCAAAAATCTTTAGTTTGTTTTGGGGTCAGCTGGGCATTGGGCTTTTTTGGTCCAATGGGGTGGCGAGGCGACGCGCCCCCCGGTGTAGCCCCCCTGATTTTATTGATGGGGCGCCTCTGTGATATATCCCGCCGAAAACCGGCCTATATACCCGGTTTTCTTTTTCCTGGCCAAACCACCGTATAAACCTCTCTTTTAAAGAAATAAGAAAAAAGGGAAACTACAAGGCCGAAACCTACGACCTCTTATTTGTTTTTTTTCATTTCTTAGATGGAGATGGTTAAGGCGGTTTTGATGGTTTATTTTTCACAGGAAAAAGCCGTTTCAAAAGGTGGCATAAAATAGGCCCCCCTGAATATCAAGATCAAGTATCCCTGTAGGTCCCCTTTTATCTCCCTCCCAAACCCCCTCCCCCCTTCTCCTTATCTAGTTCTACTCTAGTGTTTTTTGAAGCCCCAAAACCCTTTAGGCGGGACAAACCCCCGCTAACACCCGTCCCTTCCTGCTGGTGGACAGGGGTCGGGGCATTTTTCAGGGATTTTTTTCGGGGGAAAAGAGTCTTAAACGTAAATACGACCACCTCCACCGGAAAAATAAGCATTTTTTTTTGTTTTTCAATCCTGGTTTCGAATCCTTTGGGGGCGGGTATGCTTTTAAGAAGCAACGCGAAACTCAGGAGGTCGCACCGGACACGTAGAAAACCCTACAACACAAAAACCTACTCAAAAAAACACAAAATACTATTTTTCACTTCACACATCCCAAAAAGGGGAAAAATGTATACAAAAAATATAGTTGGGGAAAAAACTTTATGATTGCCCCCTAAGAACATTTATGTCCCACTTTTTTAAATTAAAAAATT
>JACEEZ010003118.1:0-30000 GCA_016584305.1 Chionoecetes opilio
TTAAAAATTGTTTGCACTATGAATTTCAGTATATAGTAGAAGACAAAGGAGAGGGCGCGCGACTGTCCCCCTATAAGAGGCCCTTTACCTTTGAGCCCGTGCCAATTTCTCCTGATAAGGTTTAAAGGTGGTTTTTAAATGATTAGGATCTGAACAAAAAAACCCCCCATGTCCCTCGAAAGAGTGCGGGCTAACCCCGCCGGGGGAAAAACCCCAAGGGCCACCGTGAAAACTTTTTTGTCATTCTTCACTTTTTAATAGCTATTAATTGTTCTTGTGTCAAAATATTTTTTTAGGTCAAGAAGAAAATAAAAAATCATAGAGGGGATTTGGGGAAAAAAATCTTTATTAAATTTTTATTAAAAATAGAAAAACATTTAAATATCATCATTTTCGAAAAACCTATCAGCTTAGGGCCACTAATCCAGAATTTTTTTTTCCTGGAATATAACCCCATTTGATGTTACTGAAAAAGATGTCCCCAAATTCATCTCAAAACGGTGTTAAAAGAACTCCAGTAACACAATTCTGATACCAAAATTTTAAATTTGTTCTATTAGTATTTTTTCCCGATGTTTTCTAGGTTCAACAAATATTTTTTCAGAAAAAGGTTTTCAATGCTAGTATACTGAAGTAATTTGTTTAATCAAATTAAAAAATTTTTTTGTTTTTATCCAAACTCTTCATATTTCAAAAAACAGGCAAAATCCACAACCTATCTAATATTTTAACGACAATATGGATGACAAAATGAGAAATTTATACATCAATTCTTATCCTCGTCTTCATCATTAAATCGCTCTCTCCTAAACATAAGAACATAAAAAAAAAGGAAGTACAAAAGGCCGGAGGCCCACAATGTAGTTCCTGTCCCCTGAACTACCTACATCCACCTTTCATCCCCATCCTGAACCTACCCTCCCCTTTAAAGCCCCCATGACTCGCAAACTACCTGTTACTGAGACCCTTCATTTCATTCACCACCCTATTTGTGAACCATTTTTTTTCCCCATTTCCTTTTTAAATCTCGCTTTTCCACTTTAAATCCCCTTCTTGTTCTACCCCGGTTAAAAACCGTAAAAACTTTTCCTACCTCTCCTTTATTAAATCCCTTTATCCATTTAAAAAACTTCATCAATTTCCCCCCTTACTTTTCGTCCTGGGTGATGTTTTTTTTAAAAACTTCAATCTCCTCTCAAAACTAAGTTACCCCACCCCTTTTTCTTTTTGGTCACCCTTTCTCTGCATTTTTTTCAAAAAACACATATCCTCCTTTTATAGGAACCCAAAAACTAAACTGCAAGTCTAGGTGGGGCCCTGACTAGAGCCAGATAAAGCTTTGAAAACTTCCGCACTTCTATTTTTAAAAACATTCGGGAAATAACCCTATACCTATTGCTCTATTTCGGGCCCCAATACTTTTTTCCTGGTGGGAGGTCTGGGCTCCCCCTCACTCCAAACCTTTTTCACCTCTGATCTTTTAAAACGATACTTTGTTTTATGGTGTATCTATTCCGGGGTTTTTTTTCTCCCAACATTCATAACGCTACTTTTCAATATAAATTCCTCGCCTCTGACTGCCCACTGTTAAGTTTATCTAATCTCCCTGCATTGTTTACGTAACTGTGATCCAAAAATCCTACCAACTTAGTTCATCAGCAAACTTGCTGAATCACTGCTAAATCAGTACTCCGGTGTTGGTCTTGAAGTTAACGCACCCTTCAAATGCTTGGTAGTGCTGGTCTTGGTGTATCGCACGGGCTTACAAAAGCATTCTCACCCGGGAAAAGGGAGACGGAAAGGTCACCTTTGAAAAATTGAGAAGCATTGTGTTTGATAGTTTCCTCTTGATACCTTTCACCCATCTGGGGGAAGTCTCAGTGTTGATTTTTTTCTCTGGTTTCATTTTCGGCCTTGCTCCCCCATGATTTGCTCCCCTTTCTTTAGATTTTTTAAGGTAAATTTGCCATGTTTTTCAGACGACTGTGTGACCGGCAATGACTTGCCAAAAACAACACAGCAAGCCGTGCATCATCTGAATTCCTTGGGGTGAAAATTGAGCTTTCCCGGGGGCCCAAAAAAAAGGCATTTTGGGGTGTCTATCCCTGTAAATATGTAATTGAAAATAATCTCTGCTACCTCTTTGGGCCATAGTTTTTTTAAAAATTTTGATGTTCTTCCTTTTACTGCTACCTCCATCTTTTGTAGGGCAACATATGCAACAAACTAAACTCTGTACTTAACATCATGAAAAAATCATACAACCCGATTTTCGGGTTTGGGAATAATAAAGAAAGAATCGTGTCTGCTTCGTTGTTCACATTCAAATGCCAATTCTGTCTCCTGTGGAAAAATTCCAACATTTTGGGCCCACTGAATATAAAAACGGGACATTAGGATTTCACAGCACCTTAGACTCTCATCTTGGAGAAATGACTGAAAGCGTTGTTTTTAGCGGGATTGTCAAAAAAAATCCGGGAAAGCTCTACGAAGGAAATTTGTCTAAGCCGGGTAAGATGTTCTTAGAGCCTTAAATATTACTAACGAGTTTCGTTCCTGTTTTTGTGGAAAATTTGGCAAGTCAGCGGTCATTCCCCAACCAATCTTTAAGCTTTTTGTGTCTGGACATTTTATGGACAACATCTTGGAAGCATAATCCCGCCATGGGGAAGCGTACCTCTGATTTTCACGTCCCAAATGTGGGTTGACGAACGTATATGAACCCCATTCAACTATAACTGTACCCCCTTGGGAAATCCAAGGTCTCCATATATATTTTCCACCAATTTGGACTTTTGGGTCTTTCTCATTTCCCCCTTAAAGTTGTATTGGGGAAAAATTAATCTTCACCGATATTTTTTATCACGTTAATGATTTTAAAAATTGTCGTCGTGTGCTTCTGCTGTGCTTATGGGTGCCATTGCCCTTTTTCTCCATGGCCTCTGATTTGGGGACCTTGTCAGTATTTTCACCTATACGGTGGTGGATTCTGAATTCCGTCTGAGTTTCTGTGCACTGTGATAAAAAAGGTAATTTTACTCAAAATGCGGTCATTGCTGAAAATCCTGAACAGATTTTTCACCATCGTGAGACGGCTCGAAGTCTCAAAAATGCAGTAAAGCGCCGAAAACCCAATTGAGAGACTCAATTGATTGTCGTGTTTTAAAAGGTCCCGGAAAATTTTTGTGATCAGCTATAAAACCTGTACCCCCTGCTCACCCTTCAAACTGTTTTTGTGTTTTCAACGTGTTTTCGTTTTCAAATGTTTTGACAGGGTCTCTGTGCCATTATGTAGAGATATCTGACTTGGTTGACGGAGTTTAAAATTTCTTGAACATTTAGCAAAATCTCATTTTTTAGGATTTTTAACCAACCAGCTTTCTTCTTCATCCTTTGTTCTGGGCTCTCTATCCACAGATCAAAGGTAAACAAAGTAAAGGGTTTTCCATTTTTGCCTGGAAAAAAAACCTCCTCATTGGCTGTTCTCTCCTCAGGGAAAATTTCTCGCTCCACCCCTACTCCCCCCATCCACCTTCCATACTTGCTGTTTAATAGATCTGCATCCAGGGCAACTCAAACGTATGGCCAATAAAAAGAACGATTCTCGAAAAAGATGAAAATTAAGGTTTTTTTTCTTCATTTTTTAATAAAAAACAACAATGACTTTTTGTCAAAAAATCCCCTCTAGATTCTTTTTTGCTTTCCTTGACCTAAAAACATACTTTAACACCAAAAACAATAAAAGCTATTAAAGAGTGAAAATTGACAATCTGTTTTCCCCGGCGGCCATCTTGGAGGGGGCCCCTGGGGGATTGCCCCACTTTTGCGAGGAATGGGGCTTTTTTGTTTTGTATCCTCAAGTCTTTAAAAACCCCCCTTCAAAAACCTTTTCAGGGAAAAATTGGGAAAAGGGGCCCAATGGTAAGGGCCTCTACTACTACTGAAATCGCCTCGTGTAAAAACTCCGGGAAATTTCGCACTGTCGCCGCGACTGATATCGCCTCGGTGAACGGCCTAAGGGTTTTTACATTGGAAAAATTTCCCCCGGATCTTGGGCAAAAAACGAAAATTTTTTCCTACGTGGGCCTAAACCCCTTTTCTCCTATCACCTTGCCATCGTCGTTCGTAGTTTTGATCGTGCATTTCCACAAAAACGAAAGTGGCTGACGTTCCCCTCCAAAACCCCGTATTTACTGAGAGCGGGCTGCTTTGGCCTAGTGGCACTGAATTTTCTTAAACAACGAAAAACGAATGTGGGGGCGGGGATGGCCTACCGTAGATAACACCAAGTCGTCGGGGCAAAAATTTTTGTTATTTTTTTTTTTTAAAAACGTCGGGGGGCGTTTTACTTACATTTCCACATCGTCATGATTTTTGGAAGTTAAAGGGCTTCTGGGGAAAAGGTGTCTTTTGTGTCTCATCTTTCATATTATGGCTAAAATGAAAATTACAAAAATTAAAAAAGGGGTGCGAAATAGTAACGTCTACCCCCCAAGGGTTTGGTCCCCCCCTTTTCCCCCTTTTTGGGGGCCAAAAAATTTTTAAATTTTAAAATATTTTAATTAAAAAAATTTTTTTCCCAAAAAAAAATTTTTTTTTTTTATCCCTTTTCAAAAACACTTTAAAACTTTTTTTTGGGGGTTTTTTTACCCAATCATTTAACCCCAAAACGGGGGGAATTTAACCTTTTGGGGCCCCCCGGGGTGGGCCCCGGGGTTCCCAATTTTTTAAAACCCCAAATTTTCGGTAATTTTAAAAAAAACCCCTGAATTTAAAATTTTAAACCCCTTTCCCCCCAAATACAATCCCCGTTTCCCCCCTTTTCCCTGGGGATGATTTTTTGGGACTCCCAAAAAGGGGGTTTTTTATTTCCCCAAAACCCCTTTTTTTTAAAACCTTTTTGCCTAGTGGATTTTAAACCCCAAAAAAAAAAGGGGGGGGCCTTAAAAAAGTTTTAAAAGGGTGGGTTTTTAAAATTTTTAAAACTTGGGGGGTTTTCCAGAAATTTTTAAAGAAAAGGTTTTTGTTTTTTTCTAATGGGTTTAAAAAAAAAAAAAGTTTGAATTAAAATTAAAGGCTTGGGTTTATTTTTCCCCCCGTCTTTTCGAAAAAAAATTTAAAAAATTTTTTTAATCTTTCCCCCAATTATAAAAAAAAATTTTTTGGGGGGGGCCCCACAAAAGGGAAATTTAAAGTTATTAGTCCCCCCCGGCCCCCAAAAAATATGAAAAAAAAGGGATTTTAAAAAAGGGGGAAAAAAAAAGTGATGCCAATTTTTTTTTTTATCTTAAATTTAAAATTTAAAAAAAAAATTTTTTTCCCAAAAGGGACATATTATATAAATAATTTAAAAAAAATATAATTTTATAATTTAAAACTATTATAAAATTTATATTTTAATATATATAAATTAAAAATAATTTTTATATATATTAATATATATATATATTATAATATATATTAAAATATATAATTTTAAAAATTTTATTACAATAATAATTCTTAAAATTTTTAAAACTTATTTTAAATAATATTATATATATATATCTATAAATAATATATAAATTTTTTTATTATTAATATTAAAAAAAAATATTAAAATTTATATAATTTATTATATTTTAATTTCAATAATCTTTTTATATTAAAAATTTTAGAATTTTTACTTATAATTATTTTAAAAATATATATATAAAAATATATTTTTATAAAATTTTCTATTTTTATTTTAAAAAATTATATATTTTTTTTTTTAAAAAATATAAAAATAATATACATATATATATATATATAAATTTTTATAATTATATATTAATAATTTATATATAAAAAAATATTTTAATTTTTAATTTTAATAAATTATAATTAAATTATTTTAATAATATATATATTATAATTTTAAAATATATAATAATATAATAATATTATATTTTAAAATATAATTTTAAAAATATATTATAATTTTTATGATAATATAAAATATATTTAAAAATATTATAATTATTTATTAAAAAAAAATTATAAAATTTTAATAATTTAACATATATTATATATTTTTAATATTATTATATATTTAATTTATAATTTTTATAATTTAATTTTTATATAATATATTATATATTTATATAATTTAATATAATTATATATTATTAAAAAAAATAAATATATATAATATAATTAATTTTATATATTATAAATATTATATTATACAATTTTTAATATATATAATTTTAAAATTTTTAAAAATAATTTTATAATTTAATATATTAATTTTTTTTAAAAAAAAAAATATAAATATATTAAAATATATAAATTTTATATAAAATTTTTTAAAAATTTTAATTTTATATAAATTTAAATATATTATATATAATATATTATTAATATATATTAAATTTTTTAAAATAATTTTAAATTTTAATATTAAAATATTATACTTATAATTTTTAAAATATATAATTATAAAAAATTTTTTTTATATTAATTTAAATTTTAATTTATATAATTATAAATTACATATAATAAATTTTAAATATAATTATTTTAAAAAATTTTAAACATAATTTTTAAAAATTAAAATACATTATATTCATTTAATAATAATTATACAATAATTTTATTTATAAAAAATTAAAATTATTTTAAAATATATTATTATAATTTTTAATTTACTATAAATTTTAATATAATTATACATTTATGTAAATAAAATTTTACAATAATTAACATATTAAATTTTATATAATTATATTTAATTAAAATTTTACAATTTTATTTACATTAAATTAATTATATTATAAATTTTTAAAAATTAATTTTTTAATTTTTTATACATTTTAAATTTACATTATAATTTTTTAATTATTTTTTTTAAATTTAATATAAAATTTTTTAATGTTTAAATTTTATTATAATGTATACATTAAATAATATATTTTAAATTTTAATTTATTTTAATGTTTAAAAAAAAAAAAATAATGAAAAATTATTAATTATTTTTTAAATGTATAATTTAATATAATGTAAAAATTATATTAAATGTTAATTATAATTATAATTATAATTTAATATAATGTATAATTTTTTTTAAATAAATTAATTTAATGTATAATTTTTTAATTATAAATTTTGGGGATAATTTTTTAATATATTTTAATTAAATTTTAATGATTTAATTTAAAGTATAATTATATATAATATAATGTATATTTTTAATTTTAAATTATAATTTTTTTTTAATTATGGAAAAAAAATGTATTATATTATGATATGTTATTAAAATGTTTTTTAAATTATTTTTAATTTTTAATTTTTTGTAAATATATATGTTTTAAAAAACTTATAGTATTAATTTTTTATAATTTATAATTAATGTAAACATTTAAATTTTTTTAAAAAAATGTATAATTATAGTTAATGTTATTTAAAAATTTAATGTATAATATATTTAATTAAATTTTTATTGTAATTTTAAAGTAAATTTAATTTTATGTTTTAATTTTATATTTTAAAAGTTCATTATATTTGTTACATTATATTTTTAATTTAATTTATATTTTGTTATTTTTAAATTTTATAATTTATATTAAATTTTTTTATATGTAAATTTTTTTTTTGTATATTTTTTAAAGTTTTATAAAATATTTGTATAAATGTATAATTTATATTTTCTTTTTTTTTAAATTTAAAAAATTTTTAAAAAAAAAAATATTTTGGTTAAAATTTTAATTATCTGTTAAAAAAGTTTGTTAAAAAACGATTTTAAATTTACTTTTAAAAAAATTTTCAAAAGATAAAAAACTTTATTTCTTTTAAAGTTTTATTTTAATTTTTTTTGGGGGTTTTTTAATTTTATTATAAAACAAAAAAAACAGTAAAAATTTTTTTTTGGTTTTTTAAAAAGAAAAGTCAGACAGAAAAAAATATGTTTTTCAGAAAAAAAAGTTTGATCATGTTAATTTAAGTTTTTTTTCCCCGTTAAAATGTGTTTTTTTAAAGTTTTAAATTTTACTGTAAAATTTTTTAAAATTTTTGGGTTTTTTGTTACTTAAGGTTAGTTATATTGTTTAAAAAATTTAAAAAAAAATTATAAAGGGGGTTTTTTTTTCAGTTCAATTTTAAAAAAAAATTTTCTGTAAAAAATCAAAAATTTAAATTTTTTTAAAAAAAAAAAAAAAAAAAAAAAAAAAAAAAAAATTTTTTTTTAAAAAAAATTTTATTTTAAAATTTTTTTGCAAAAAATTAAAAAGTAAATTTTTAAAAAATTTTTTTTTCCAAAATTTAAAATTTTTTTTAAATTTTTATTTAAAAATTTAATTTTTTTTTTTTTTAATTTTTAATCCCAATTTTTTTTGTTCTTATTTAAAAAAAGTTCTAATTTAAACTATTTTTCTTTATTTTTTAAAAAATTTTTAAAAAATTTTCCCTAAAAAATTTTTAAAAAAATAAATTGTAACCCTTTAAAGTAAAATTTTTTTTTTCAAAATTTAAATTTTTAAAAATTTTTTTTTTTTTTTATTTTTTAAAATTATAAAAATTTTATATTTTTATTTTTGAACAATTTTTATTTTTTGTTTTAAAATTTTTTTTTTTTTAAAAAATTTTTAAAAAGTAAAAATTTTTTGGGGAAATAAATAAAAAAATTTTTTTTTTAATCAAAAATTTTTTTTTTTTGGCTTTAATTTTTTATGTAACATTAAAAATTTTAAATTATAATTTAAAAAAATATTAATTTAAAATTTTTTAAAATTTTTTTAAAAATTTTAAAAAAATATTTGTTTTAAAAATTTTTTTTTAAAATTTTAAAATTTTAAAAATTTTTTAAATTTTTTTAATTTAAATTTAAAAATTTTAAAATTTAAAAAAATTTTTATAAAAATTTTAAAAAAATTTTTTTTTTTTAAACTAAAAATTGTAAATTTTTTTAAAATTTAAAATAAGTTAAAGGTTTTTTAAAAAAAAAATTTAAAATTTTTTTTTTTTAAAAAAACTTAATTTTAAAAATTTTTTTTTTTAAAAATTTTTTTTTTTTTTCCCAAAAATTTTTTTTAAATACTAAAAAAATTTTTAAAAAAAATTTTTTTTTACCCAAATTTTATTTAATTTATTTTTTATTTTCCCAAAAAAAAACCCTTTTAAAAATTTTAAATTTTTTTTTCAAAAAAAATTTAAAAAACTTTTTCCCAAAATTTTAAAAATTTTATTTTTTTTTCTTTTTACTTTTTGGGGTTTTTTTTTTTTTTTTTTTTTTCTTTTCTTAAAATTTAATTTAAAATTTTTTTTTGAAAATTTTTAAAAAATTTTTTTTTAATTTTTTTTAAAATTTAAATTTTTTTTTTTAAAAAAATTAAAAAATTTTTTTTTTATTTTAAATTTTTTTTAATTTTTTCATTTATTTTTTTAAATTTTTAAACCCCCTTTTTTTTTCCATCTGGTTTCAAATGATTTTTTGTCTTTTTGAACCCAAAAAGTATTTTTTTTTGTTAACTTTCCTTTTCAATCGTTTTTAAAATTTTAAATTTTTTGGGGGTTTCTGTTTTTTAATTTCCCCCCTTTTTGTCCTCTTTTCCCCCAATTTCCCTTTTGGGATTTCCTTTAAACCTTTTTTTTTCCAAAAACAGATTGTCTACCGTTTTTTTGAGTTTTAACCTTTTTTCCCCCCTTTTTTCCCTTTCCTACTTTTTTATCTTATTCCCTCACCGTTTTTCTTAGCCCCTTTTTTTTCTTTTTTTTGATTTTTCCCCCCTTTTTTTTCGGGTTTTTTTTTTCCCCTTTTCCAAAAGTCCCCCTCCCTTTTTGCTTTCTTTTTTCTTTTCCCAAATTTTTCCCGCTCCCCCCTTTATTTCCCCTTTAAACCCCTCTCTTTTAAAGTATTTTCCTTTTTTTAAACCCCTTTTTCCCCTGGGTTTTCCCCGTTCACCCCCTCCCCTTTTTGCCCCGGGCCCTTCCCGTTTTTTTTTTTTCTTCCTTTTTCCCTTATTTTGCTTTCCTTTTAAAATCTCCCCCCCGGGGCCTTTGTTTTTGCCCTTTTTTTTTTTTTTCTTTTGGGCCCCTATTGCCCTTCTGCCCCTTCTTTTCCCGCCCCCCCCCTTTGCCCCCTTTTTTCTTTTTTTAATTTCCCCCCTTTCCCCTCGCTCCCCCCGTTTTTCCCCCCCGGGGCTTTTTTCCCCCTTTCCCTTTTTTCTCTTTTTCTCCTTTTCCCCCCCCTTTTTTTTCCCCTTTTTTGTAATTTTTCACTTTTCCCTTTTCTTCTTGGGTTTCTTCTCTCCCCTCCTTTTTTTCCCCCTTTCCCCCCCCTTTTTTCCCCCTTTTTTCCCGGTTTCTTTTTTCCCCTTTCCCCTTTTCCCCCCCCTTTCCCTTTTTCTACCTTTTACCCCCCTTTCCTCTCCTTATTCTTTCCCAATCCCCGCCCCCCTTTTTCCTTTTTTTTAAAATTTTTTTTCCCCCCCCGTTTTTTCCCCCCCTTCCCCCTTTTTTTTTTCCCCCCTTATTCTTCTTTTCCCCCCCCCTTCCCCTCCTTTCCCGCCTTTAATTTTACCCTTTCCTTTCCCGTCCCCTTTCCTTTTTTTACCCCCTTTTTTCCCCTTTTATACCCTTTTTCCCCCCCCTTTTTTTAAAACCCCTTTTTCCCTTTGTTTCCTTTTGGGGGGGGTTTCCCAAAGTTTTTTTTACGTTTCCCCGTCCTCCCCCGTTTTCCCTACCCCCCCTTCCGCTCCTTTTCCCCCCAGTTTTGCTTTTTCCTTTTTTTCCTGGCCCCAAAAAAATTTTTTGCTTTTCCCCCCCCCCCCAGGCCCCGCTTCCCCGGGGTTCCCCCCTTTTCCCCTTTTCCCCCATTCCCTTTGCCCCAAACCTAATTTTTTTTTTTTTCTGCCCCCCTTTTTTTTTTTTCCCCCTTTTCCCCCCTTCCCTTCCAATTTTTGGTTTTCCCCCTTTTTTTTTCTTGTTCCGCCCCTTTTTAACTTTTTTGTTTGGGCCCCTTTTTTCCCTTTTTTTTTAAAAACCCTTTTTTCCCCCCCCCCTAATTTTCCCCTGCCCCATGTTTTTTCCCTTTTTTTTTTCCCCTTAAAAACCCCAAATTTTTTTACAAAATAAATTTTTCCCCCCAAAATTTTTTATTTTTCCCCATCTCTTTTTCCCTTATCTTTTTTTTCCCCAATCCCAAAAAATTTTTTTTTTAAAATTTTTTTTTAGAAATCGTTTAAAAATTTAATTTATAAATTCCTTTAAAAACTTAAATTTTTACAAAAATTTTAAAATTTTCACTTTTCCCCCCAATTTAAAAAATTTTTCTTAAAAAATTTTTCAATTTTTCCTTTTATACCCTTTTTAAACCCAAAACATTTAAAAATAATTAAAATTTTTTAAACCCCCTTTTAAAATTCCCCAAATTTCTTTCCAAAAAATTTTTAAAAGGGGTTTTTTTACCCCTTTTCTTTTCAAAAACTTTAAAAAACTTTTTAAAAAAACCCCCCCTTAAAATTTTTTAAAAACCCCCCAAACTTTAAAATTTAAACCAATTCTACCTTTTTTACTTTTTTAAATTCTTTTTAAAATAAAATTTCATTTTATTTTTTAACATTTTTAAATTTAAAAATTTTTTATAAATTTCCAAAAATTTTAACTTTTAAAATTTCAAATTTTTTATTTTTTTAAAATATTTTTTAAACAAAAAATTTTTAAAAAACTAAAAATTTTTAAAATTTAAAATAAAAATTTTCTTTTTAATTTCTTTTTCCCCTTTTAAAAACCTAAAAACAAAATTTTTCAAACTTTTAAAACCCCCCAATTTAAAAAATTACAAAACAAATTTTTATTAAAAAATTACTTTAAAATTAAATTTTTAAAAAAAAAAAAAATAAAAAATTTTTCTTAAAAAATTTTTTTTTAAAATAATTTTTTTACAATTTTTTCTTTAAAAAACCCAAAAAAAAAAATTTTTTTCTAAAAACCCCTTTCTTTAACAAAAACAAAAAAAAAATTATGTTAAAATTATAAACATAAAAAATTTAATATTTCAACCCTTAAATTTTATCCCTTATTAAAATTTTTTTTTATTAAATTTTTTCATTTAAAATTTAAAAATCTTTAATTTTCTTTTTTACTTAAAAAATTTTAAAAACCCCTTTTAAAAAAACAAAAAAAAAATTTCCATTTTAAAAAAAAAAATTTAAAAATATAAAAAATTTTCTTTAAATTAAAAATATTCTTAAAATTTTATATATATATTTAAAATATATATAATAATTTTAAAAATTTTTTTTTATATAAAATATTATATAATATTATATTTTTTAAAAAAATTTTAAAAAAAATATTTAAATAATTTTTAAAATATATATTAATATAATATATAATATATATAATACTAATAATATATTATATAGTAAATTTTAATATATTATATAATATATAATAATAATTTTATATAATTAAAATTATATATTATAAAATATTTATAATATATATATAATTCATATATATTTTAAAATTTATATATAATTTTATATTAAAATATAATATAATTTAATATAATATAATAAAATATAAATATTTTAATAAAATTTTTTAAAAATATATATATAATTATATATTTATTTATATAAAAAATTATAATATATAAAATATTAAAAAATTTTAAAAATTATATCATATATTTATATTTAATTATATATATAATAAATTTAAAAATACTATAATTTTCCCTATAATATAATTTTAAAATATATAATATAAATTTTTTTTGTTATAATTTAAAAATTATATATAATATATATAATATTAAAAATTTTTTTATATTAAAATTTTTTATATTTATATTTTTTTTTATTAAAATTTTTAAAATATTTATATTTTTATATATATATATTTTTTTTTTTATATTTAAAATTTTATATATTAAATTTTTTTAAAATAAATAATAATTTTTATATAATATTATATTTAAATTTTTATAATTTATTTAAATATATATATATTTATCATTTTTATATATTAAAATTTAAAAAATTTTAATATATATTAATATTTAAATATTATAATTTTAATATAAAAAAATATATAATTTTAATATATTAATATATATATATAATTATAATTTTTTTTCTATATTATAATTTATTTAAATTTTATATTATTTATATATATTTTTTATATAATATAATAAATATTTATATATTAACTATTTCTAAATTTTTTAAAAATTATATTTATATTAAAATTTAAAAATTTTTATTTATAAAAATATATATTTTATATATATATATAATTATTATATTTATATATATTAAATTTAAAAAAATTTTATATAAAAAATTTTAATTTTTAATTTTAATTTTATATATATATTAATTATATTAATATTATATATAATAATATTAAAAATAATATATCTTTTAATTTAAAATTTTTTACATTTAATTATTTATTTATTAATATATTTTTATATAATATAAAAAAATTTTTTTTTTTTATAATATATAAAAATTTATAATATATTACATATTTTTTTTCCCAAATTTTTATCCTTTATATAATATATTATAAATTTTTTATATTTAATTATTTCAAAATAATTTAATATTCAAATATATTATATAAAAATTTTTATATATTATAATTAAATAAATATATATATTTAAATATTTTAAAAAAAAATACATATATATTAAATTTTACTTAAAATTATTTTTTATATTATTAAAAATTTTACTTATTGTAAATACAAATTTTTATTATATATTTAAAAAAAAATATTATTTAAAAAAAAAAATAATTATTAAAATTTTTTTTTTTATTAATTAAAAAATTTATTATCCCTTTTTTTAAATATTTTATAAATTATAATTTTAATATTATATTTAAAATATTTTTTAAATTTATTCCTATTTAAATTTTTTATTAAAATTTATATTTATACTATATATTAAATATATATATAATATTATTATTTATATCTTTTATATTATTTTATTAATAAATATTTTTAAATTCTATAAAAAATTTTTTTTTTTAATATATAATTTTTATATTATATTATTATATATATTTTTTTATTATTAAAAATTAAATTTAAAAATATATAATTTTACTATATATTTATATAATATTATAATATATATATTAACCTTTTAATTTATTTCCCTATATAAAATAATATATAATTTTACAATTTTAATATATAAATTTTTTTTAATTATTTTAAAAAAAAATAAAATTTTTTAAAAAATTATAATTATACAAATTTTTAAAAATATATAATTAACATTTAAAATTTTACAAAAATATATTATAAAATTTTAATTTAATTTTTTATAAGTTTTTAAATAATTATAAAAATAATTATACATTCATATAATTTATACCTTATAATTATATATTAAAAATTTTTATTATAATTTTACAATTTTTAAAATATATTAACATATATATTATTAAATAATATAAATCCCTTATAATATATATTTAAAAATAAAAATTAAATAATTTTATAAACCCTTTTAATTATACATTATATTTTTTTTTATAATATAAAATTTAAAAATTTATATTATTTATAATAATTATAATTAAAATATTTTTAAAATTAACATTAAAAAAGTAAATATAAAAATTTTTAATTAAAAATTATAAAAAAAAATTTTAAAATATATATTAAATTATCATATAAATATTTTTTTTTAATATAATATTTAAAAATTTAAATTATAATAATATTATTTCTTAAATATATTATTTTAATTAAAAATATAAATAATTATAATTTATTATAATTTTAAAATTATAAATTTTTTTAATTAATTTATAATATTAAATTTTTAATATAATAAAATTTTTTATAAAAATTTTTTAAAAAATTAATATATAATTTTACATTTTTAAAATTTTTAATTTTACCCAAAAATTTTTTTCATTTAAATTTTGTTTAAAACTTTTTTTCCTTTTTTTTTATAAAGGGGTTCTTTAAATATAATTTACTTAAGGGTAACTTTAAAAATTTTTTTTTAAAAAAATGACTGCTAAATGAAAGCCCCCCAATTTTAAAACAACCAAATGAAAATGTTAAAGTATCTTTAACTTTTAATGTTCGTAAGAAAATATTTTGTTCTGTTCTTTTTTTTGTAACAGCCTTTTTGTAAAAATTTTTTTTTGTTCCCCTTTTCCCCCAAAAAACCCCTTTTAAGAAATTTTCATGTTAATAAAGGGAAAAAAATAATGAAAATTTCATTTCTTCATTAAAAAGTTTTACGATCATTAAAAAAACCTTTTTAAATTTTTAAATTTTTTTCTTTAAACCAAAAATTTTGAAATTTAATTTCATTTGTAACAGTATACTTAATTTTCGATACAAAAAAATTTTCTTTTGCTGTAAAATTTTGTTAAAAAAGGGAAAAAATTTTTTAAAATTATAACATTATACTTTAAAACGTAAATGAAAATAACATTAAAAGCGTTAAAAAACTGATAAAAAATTTAAAAGAAATTTTTTTAAAAAAAAAAAAATTTTAAAAAAAATTTTTTGACATTGATGGTTAAATTTAAAATATAATTTTTTCTGAATAAATTTTTGTTTTTTTTTAAAGTTCTGTTAAAAAAACCCCCTTTTTTTTTCCCAAAAAAGTAAAAATTTTTTTTAAAAATTAAAACCCCCTTTTAAGTTTTTTTTTTAATTCATGTATATTTTTAAATTTAAGAACATTTCCCTTTTTTAAAATGTTTTAAATTAAAACAAATTAAATTTCAAAAAATTTGGGGGGTTTTTTTCATAAATTTAAATTTTTTAAAAAAAAAAATTTTTTAAAATTTTAAATTTTTTACAATTTCTTTTAAAATTTTTTAAAAAAAAAATTTTTTAAAAATTTGGGCCAAAAAAAAGGGGGGAAATTAAATTAAATTTTAAAATTTTTAAAAAAATTTTTTTAAAAAAAAAAATTTTAATTTTTTATCGGGGAAAAAAAAATTTTTAACAAAAAATAAATTTAAAATGAAAAATTTTTAAAAAAATTAAAACTTTTCTAAATTAGTTTTTTATAAGCAATTTAAATTAAAAATTCCCCAAAAAAAAAATCTAAAAAAATTTTTTTTTTAAAAAAATTTTTTAAAAAATTAAAAAAAACCCCAAAAAATTTTTCAAAAATTTTTTCAGACCCTGTAAATGTTTAAAAAAGAAAAAAAATTTTTAAAAATTTTAAAAAAAAAATTTTTTAAAGAACGAAAAGTTTTTTTTTAAAAAAAAAAAATTAAAATTTTTAAAAAATTTTAAAATGTTAAATTTTTTTTAAAGGGTTTTTTTTAAATTATTTTTCCGGGTTTTTTTTTTGAATTTTTACAAAAACTGTTTTAAAGGGGTTTTAAAATTTATGGGAAAAAACCCATTAGTTAAAAATTTAAAATTTTTTAAACGGAAATTTTTTTTCCCCCCTTTTTTAAAGGTTTTTTTTTTTTTTTTAAAAAATTTTTGCTTCTTTTTTCTTTTCTTTCCTTTTTTTCCAAAAATTTTCCCCCATTTAATTTTTTTAAAAATTTTTTAAATTTTAAATTTTTTTTTAATTTTTTTCCCCCCCCCCAATTTTGTTCACTTTTTTTAAAAAAATTTTTTTTTCTTGTCTTTTTGATCCTTTTTTTGCCCTTTTACTTTAAAAAGCCCCCCCAAAAAAATAGGGCCCCCCCCCCTTTTTTTTCCCCCCCCCAAGTTTTAAAAACTTTAAATCCCCCAAAAATTTTTAATTTTAAAAATTATATTTTTTTTCCAAAAGTCCCAAAAAAATAAATTTCCCTTTTTTTAAAAACCCCAAAATTTGGGGGGTTTTTTAAAATTTTTTTAAAAAAGGGAGAAAGGGTAAAATCCCTTTTTTAAAATTTTTAAAAAAGGGGAATTTTTTTTGTTTTTTTTAAAAAAATAAAAATTTAAATTTTAAAGATAACCCTTTAAATTTTTAAAAAATTTTTAAATTTTTTGAAAAAAGGGAAAAAAAAAAAAAAACTTTCCCGCTTTTTAAATTTTTTCTTTTTTCCCTTTTTTTTTAAATTTATCCCCAAAAAAGGGGGTTTAAAATTTTTGGGGCCCCCTTTTTTTTGGGGTTTAAAATTTTAGCCAAATTTTTTCCCCTTTAAAGTTACTCCCCAAAATTTTTTTCCCCAACCCCTTTTCCAATTTTTAAATTCCCCCTTTTAAGGAAATTTTGGGGGCCCCTGCCCAAAAAGAAAATTTTTGGGGGTTTTTTAAGGGCCTTTTGGCCCGTTTCCATTTTCTCCTAAAGTTTTGGGGTTTTTTTGGGGCCCAATTAAAAAACCCCCCGGGGCCCCAAAATCCCCAACGCCCCCCCTCCATCCCCCCCCCCCCCTTTTTTTACCAAAAAAGATTGTCTTTTTTAAAGGTTTTTGGGGGCAATTTGATAAGAATTTTTAAAAGGGATTTAAAAAAGGGTTTTTTTAATTAAATTTACCCCTTTTTGGTTTTTTTCCCGTGAAAAACCCATTTAAAGGGGGTTGGGGGGGGACTGGGGGGGCGGCCAAAAAAACAAAAAAAAAACACTTTCCCCCATTTTTTTTTCCCCTTTTTAAAAAAAAAATGGAAAAAAGGGCAAAAGGTTTCCCTTTAAAAGGAGGGAACGTCAGCACTTCGTTGTTTGGAAATGCACTCGATCAAAAACTAGAACGACGATGGCAAGTGTGATAGGAGAACAGCGGTAGTAGGTCCACGTAGGCAAAAATTATCGATTTTTGACCAGAGATCCGCGGAAAATTTTCCAAGTGTAATAACCCCTTAGGCCCTGTTCACACGAGGCGATATCAGTCGCGGCGACAGTCGCGCTACATATCCGGAGACTTTTCACACGAGGCGATTTCAGTAGTAGTAGAGGACCTTACCATTGAGCCCGTTACCAATTTCTCCTGATCAAGGTTTGAAGGTGGTTTTTAAATGACTTGAGGATACTGAACAAAATAAGCCCCCATGTGAGGGCCTCGCAAAAGTGCGGGCTAACTCCGCCAGGGGGCAAAATCCAAGATGGCCGCCGTGAAAACTAGATTTTGTCATATCTTCACTCATTTAATAGCTATTAATATGTTCTTGGTGTCTAAATGTATGTTTTTTAGGTCAAGGAAAGCAATAAAGACATCATAGAGTGGATTTGTTGACAAAAAGTCATTGTAATTTAATATTTTATTAAAAAATGAAGACAAAACCTTTCAATGTTCATCATTTTCGAGAATCGTATCATGTTTATTGGCCACTACGTTTGATGTTGCCCTGGATGCAGATCTATTACAACAGCAAGTATGGAAGGTGGATGGTGGAGTACTGGCTGGAGCTGAGCAATCTTCCTGAGGAGAGAACAGCCTACATGAGGGATGGTTTTTTTTCCCAGGCAATCACTGGTAAACCTTACTCTTGTTTACCTCTTGATCTGTGGATAGAGATGACCATGAACAAAGGATCGAAGAAGAAAGCTGGTTGGCTTAAAATCCTCAAAAATGAGATGTTGCTCACTGATTCAAGAAATGTTAACTCCGTCAACCAAGTCAGATCATCTCTACATACCATGGCACAGAGTACCCTGTCAAAACACTTGAAAACAGCAACACGTTGAAAACACAAAAACACGTTTGAAGCTGGATGAGCAGGCGGTACAGGATATTGATAGCTGCATCACTAAATTTTCCTGTGACCTATTCAACACAGACAATCCTAATCTGAGATCTCTTCAATCTGGTGTTCTGGCGCTTCTACTGCACTTGTTGATGACTTCGAGTCTGCTCATCACGATGGTGAAGATCTGTTCAGGATATTCAGCAATGACCGCATGTTGAGTGACAATATACCATTTTACTCTACAGTGCACAGAAACTCACGACGGAACTTCAGTAATCCACCACCTGTCATAGGTGACAATACTGACAAGGTTACCAAATCAGAGGCCATGGAGAACAAGGCAATGGCATCCATCATAGCACTAGCAGAAGCACACGACGACAAGTTTAACCTCATTAACGTGATGGAATATCGAGTGACAGATTAATGTTTGCCCATATACAACGTTAACGGGACAATGAGAAAGACCCAAAAGTCCAAATTGGTGGATAAATTATATATGGAGACCTTGGATTCCAAGGAGTACATTGTTATAGTTGATATGGGATTCATATAGCGTCTGTCAACCCCATCATTTGAGGACCGTGAACAATCAGATGGTACTAGCTTCACATGGCGGGATTATGCTTCCAAGATGTTGTCCATAATAATGTCCAGACACAAAAATGCTTCAAAGATTGTGTTGGTGAATGACCGCTATGACTTGCCATTTACCATCAAAGACAGTGAACGAAATCTTCGCTCTAGTAATATTGAAGGCTCTAAGAACATCTTCATCCGGCCTTCAGACAAATTTCCTTCAGCTAGAGCTTTCCAGGATTTGTTGCACAATCCAGCTAATAAACAACGCTTGCAGTCATTTCTCCAAGATGAGATCCGTCTAAGGTGCTGTGAACATCCTAATGTCCAGTTTGTATATTCAGTGGGTCCAAAGTGTTGGAATTTATCCACAGGAGACAGAATTGGCAATTTTGAATGTGAACACATCGAAGCAGACACGATTCTCTTCTTTATATATTCCCAAATCAGAAGATCAGGCATTGATACTGATTTTGTCATTGATGCTTAAGATACAGACGTTCTAGTTTTGTCTGCATATGTTGCCCATACAATAGATGGAGTGTTAGCAGTCAAGAGGAAGAACATCATAGATTGTAAAAAAAACTATGCTCCAAAGAGGTAGCAGAGATTATAGTTCAATTACATATTCACAGCGGATCAGACACCACAACTGCCTTTTTTGGCCACGGGAAAGCATCAATTTTCACCAAGGGAATCTCAGATGATGCACGTGCTCTGCTGTGTTGTTTTGGCAAGTCATTGCCGGTCACACAGTCTGTTCTGAATGACATGGCAATATTCACCTTAAGATACATCTATAATGACAAGGTGAGCAAATCTATGGGTGGAGCAAGGGCACGAAAATGAAACCAGATGAAGAGAAAATCAACACTGAGACTTCCACCAGATGACCTGAAGGTATCAAGAGGAAACTATCAAACACACATGCTTCTCAATTATCATAAGGTAGATCCTTCTCCGTCTCCACTTTCACATGGGCTGTTGAGAATGGCTTGTGTAAGCCAGTGCGATACACAAGACCAGCACTACCAATGCATTTGAAGGATGTCGTTCAACTTCAAGACCTAACACCAGGAGATACTGATTCAGCAGTGATATCAGCAAGTTTGCTGATGATACTAAGTTAGGTAGGATTATTGGATCACAGTCTGACGTAAACATATTGCAGGGAGACTTAGATAAACTTAACGAGTGGGCAGTCAGATGGCAGATGGAATTTAATATTGATAAATGTAGCGTTATGAATGTTGGTAGAAAAAACCCTGGTAATAGATACACCATAAGCAATGTATCGTTGAAAAGATCAGAAGGTGAAAAAGATCTTGGAGTGAGGGTGAGCCCAGACCTCCGACCTAGGAAACAATGTATTGAGGCCAGAAATAGAGCTAATAGAGTATTAGGATTCATTACCAGAAGTGTTAAAAGTAGAAGTGCGGAAGTTATTCTAAAGCTTTATCTGGCTCTAGTCAGGCCTCACCTAGACTATGCAGTTCAGTTTTGGTCTCCATATTACAGGATGGATATAGTGTTGTTAGAAAAAGTGCAGAGAAGGATGACCAAAATGATACAAGGGATGCGTAACTTTAGTTATGAGAGGAGATTGAAGTTATTAAAATTACACTCACTCGAGAGACGCAGAGTAAGGGGCGATCTGATAGAAGTTTTTAAGTGGATAAAGGGATTTAATAAAGGAGAGGTAGGAAAAGTTCTTACGGCTTTTAACCAGGGTAGAACAAGAAGTAGCGGATTCAAGCTGGAAAAGCGTAGATTTAGAAAGGAAATAGGGAAAAACTGGTTCACAAATAGGGTGGTGAATGAATGGAATGGTCTCAGTAGACAGGTAGTTAGTGCTGAGTCATTGGGGAGCTTTAAAGGGGAGCTGGATAGGTTCATGGATGGGGATGAAAGGTGGATGTAGGTAGTTTCAGGTGACAGGAACTACCATGTGTAGGCCTCGCGGCCTCTTGTAGCTTCCTTATTTTCTTATGTTCTTATGTTCAGGAGAGAGCGATTCATATGATGAAGACGAGGATAATGACATTGATGTATAATATTGCTCATTCATGTCATCCATAATTGTCAGTTAAATAGTTATGATAGGTTGTGGATTTTGCCTGATTTATCTGAAATATGTAATGAGTTAGGATAAATCAATAAATATAATTGTTTTCAATTTTGATTAAACAAATTACTTCATGTATACTAGCATTGAAAACCTTTGTCTGAAAAACTTATTTGTTGACACCTAGAATACATCGGCAATATACTAATAGAACAAATTCAAATTGTGTATCAGCCATATCGTGTTACTTGGAGTTCTTGTAACACCGTTTTGAGATGAATTGGGCTACATCTTTTTTCAGTAACATCAACTTGACTTATATTCCAGTGAAAAAAAGCTTCATGTGATTAGTGGCCAATAAGCATGATATGGTTCTCGAAAATGATGAATATTGAAATGTTTTGTCTTCATTTTTTAATAAAATATTCAATTACAATGACTTTTTGTCCACAAATCCACTCTATGATGTCTTTATTGCTTTCTTTGACCTAAAAAACATATATTTAGACACCAAGAACATATTAATAGCTATTAAATGAGTGAAGATATGACAAATCTAGTTTTCACGGTGGCCATCTTGGATTTTGCCCCCTGGCGGAGTTAGCCCGCACTCTTGCGAGGGACATGGGGGCTTATTTTGTTCAGTATCCTCAAGTCATTTAAAAACCACCTTCAAACCTTGATCAGGAGAAATTGGTCACGGGCTCAATGGTAAGGTCCTCTACTATAGCGGCGACAGTCGCGCGCCTCTCTCTCTTTGTCTTTCTACTCAGTTATTACTGAATTATTTTCACTAGTGACTAACACATTTATCTTTTAATAACAAGAATAATACTAAAAAAAACAGTCATATTTTTTTCTTTTTACCGATCATTAGTTTTATAATCTTATCGTAAATTAAATTTATAGTCTATCTTTTACTTCTATCTTTTATGTTCCTTTATAGTTCGCACACTTCCTAATAGGGTCATGTAGGGTTTGCTAATCATGACCCGTGACCTGACCTGCCCCCCCACACCAACCCCTGAGGACTGTGCGCAGCTAAAACAGAGTGTGATGTAGTTAATTGCTCGCTTTTATTAAGTGAAAATAAATATAGGGGAAAATTATGTAGGTCGCTTCTGGGTTAAACGGTTCTGTTATTTCAGTCATTTATAAATAGCTGATGTATTTATATATTCTTTATCTATTTTATCTATTTTGGGCTTCCTTTGTTTATGTAATTCGATTCCTGTATGTTCCTTTATTATTATCATTATTATTAGTAGTAATATCATTATCATTATCATTATTATCTTGTAGTTGTTATAGATGCGCTCTTTTCTTTTTTCTTTTTTTTAGTTATGATAAAAAAGGTCATCATTTGGGTTAGATGGTTTATTATTTATTTATTTATCAAACTGACTCCTCCGTTTTCCCTCTCCACGTAGAGTGCTCGCAGGGCTTGCCCTCTCATTGGCTGTCGTCATACCTCGCCAGCCAATGAGGCGCGGCGTCACCATGAAAGCGCGGAGATTGTCGCCTCGTGTTAACGGCCCCATACAAACGGTTTATGGAACTGTCGCCGATAGGAACTGTCGCCGAAGCATCAAACGAGAACTGTCGCCGACAGTGGAACGCTCGCCGACGCGGAAATTCTCGGCGACAGTTCCATTTGGAATAGATGTAAAGGAAGAGTAAAGGGTTTATGGAACTGTCTTCTATGGAAGACTATGAAGAGTCTGTCCCCAACCCAGGCGAAGCCCATGGTCGGGGCAAGTCTAGCGTTTCAAATGGGGCATTTCTACAACTGGACAAGTTGACGCGCATCAGTAGCCGTCGAGCTGTCCTGCCTACCGTTTCTTTTTTTACTATCAAAGGCTTATTTTATTATTTACAAGTTTTTTACTTTCTGATATAATTAGTATATAAGGATCTTCCTGTATGAGCTTATAGTATCATATCTGGCTCTCTCTAGTACAAATCAGCCAAGTGATGCGCCTATAAGCGGTAGAGGTCCAAGAAGAAGATCACGCCTAAGGTGGAAAAAATGTTTTTAAAAATTTCTGGCTGTNCGACTTTAAAAAAAGGGGGGGAAGTCGAGAAAAGTTACCATTTTCTATTAATCAGAGGGTAGTGCCTTTATGAAACAGATCAGCCAGAAACATTTCATGCCCTTTTTGATGTGAAATTAAGGCCAAAATTATTCCTTTTATTTTTTTTTTCCATTTTTTTCCACTTATCTCTAATTTCCATTATAGTTCAGTAATGCGAACAGATACAACCACGGAGTACAAAATAACATTTTATGCACTCTTAATAACTTCAATTTGAGTCCAAAACGAGTCTCTAACGACTTTCTGGTTCTCATTCTGAAATTTGTAATTGCCAATTTTATTGCCAAATTGCCAATTGCAAATTGCGCAAAAACTTACCGCTAACGAGTGCCCAACTACGATTTTCGGATTCAGCGGCACAAAATGCTTAGGATAAGACCCTCAAAATACTTCCTTCCCCTAATTTTGAAGCAAATCGCCCTAAGTGACCCTACTAATTGGGCAAAAGGGCGTTCCTCAAGGCGGAGCCGTCACAGCTGCCTGAGAGCCCGTTGTTTGAGTAGACTGGCTAGGGCGCTGGCTGGCCGGGGGGGGTAGACTGGCTGCGTTTCTCGTTTTCCGTCTATTCCCCACAACAGCCTTGTAACGTCTTGTCCTCTTTGATATGCTGAATCCCAGAGCAATTTATGCAGGAGGATGTTAATATAGCCTTATGTTTCTATATAGCCTACAGAGCATATGGATTATACGATGGATATATGTGGATTGAGAAAGTGATGAACGACGAGAGAAGCTGATGAATACCCCACCTTTGTTTGGGTCGCGAGGTCAATGCAACATCACCTTTAAATCAATCTTTCTTTCACTGTGATTATACCTTCACACTTTTTCTCTAAAGCTCCGTTCACTTCTCAGTGCTTGTTCCACAAGTCTTCTTTCACTCACCTCACGTGTATTATATGTACTCGTTCATTCTTTAAGGCACATCTTTTATAAATGATCGTTGTTCGAATTCCACCACGGCATACCATTTTATGTTGCCACAACCACCGCTTGCCGTCATCTTATATTAAACCCGTTTCTGTCCTGTAATTAAAGGTAACTGGGTTCAACCTAAGGAACTTACAGACTCAGTGGCGGCCGTGATAAAATAAAATGGAGGGACTGCAAGCTTAACACAACAGCAGGATACGCAATTTGACCTAACTCAGGTATGAGTTTTTAGTTGATGTTCACGGATTTTAGGGCATGGTAGTAGCGGGGTGGTAGAAGGGATGGCTGAGGTGGTGATGGTAGTATTCCCGTATTACGTGAAAATAGAGTTGGTAACCCCTTGATTTCATCTTTTAATTTATATCAGCTGGGAAAAGTTTATGTTTTGCAAATACTTCACTCGAATTTCCATCGTCATAGAAAAAATTAAAGAAAAACGCGATTTAACCACACCAAACCCGTCCACACCTAGGAGGTAGGAGGAGGTAAAGGAGGTAGGAGGAGGCCCGGCATGCCGCCCATTCCCTCAGTTTATCGGGTAAACCACTCGCCCCGCCCCAATGCGGGGAGATTGACTCAAAACATTGCGATTTCACGCGACAACTCATTGCACTTTCAGGCTTTTTATCTAATTGATACAAAAATAAATAAAAAATATGACTGCCTAGGCATAGTTATAGGGTATATAGGGCTTCACGCTAGAGGCAAACATGCCGCATCCTCCTATATAACCTCCATGGTCCACACGCATGTAAACACAGTATAGCTGATCTAGCTGGCCTCGACAGCAGCCCATTGTGTTCACTAGTGGCGCGGCGGCGGCGCAGACATGAATCGTACAGCAAATATGAAAGTAACTTAAATTTTGGTCTGGTTTTAATGAAAATTCACTTAGTAACATATTGAAAATAATTAAATAACATATAATGACTTTATTATGATATATTTGTATCAATTCTGCTGTGTCTCTAAAGGAATCATACACCTGGCCGTGAGTGTCTGGGGGTGCTGCAGCTCTGCAGCCCTATGCCACGAGCCGCCACTGTACAGACTTAATGACACTTTTGGGGTTGATTGCCAATGATGCCTCTCTTGAGAGGCAGGTGTAACTTGCTTTCCTGCCCAGAGGTACACATTAGGGTGGTAGTGAATGAAAGTGGTCGACCGGTTTTAAGCAAGCCCTTCAGATTTAAGTAAAATATAAGTATAAAAGTGCCAAGGAATCGAGTAAGACAATATACTATTATAAATACATATGTAATATATGTACACTGTAAGGTTGAACAAAATAAAAAGTCATGGGTTCTTACAAAGAATAAGCCAATGAAACTAATGTCTTATAGACAGGCCAGAACAATTAGTAATGTGACAAACACACTCACACACACTGAGGTGTGGAGGCCCACACAGACTCGCAAGGAGTCTGCTTGAGGAGAGCTTGGTTCGCGTCTCTATGGATTCTCCTCCTCCTTCCGGCCGCTCGGCGTCTTTTATAGGGAAAGCGTCCTCTCTTGACAGTTGATTTCACATAGTTTTCCAGGTCCTCTGCACGGTTACATCGTCAGCAACGTCGAACACCGCGACGAGACTACACACAAGCTGGCGGAGCATTCCTATCTGTGGAATGTTTTTCAACTGTGATAAGTGGCAATTAGCCACAGGCACAAGTAACAGCTGACTGTACATTCTCATGGAATCAAAGGAGCGAGGCAACAGCAACATTATGTCCATGTCAACATTATCAAGGAGGTGGTGTCTGTCCGACAACATAATAATCATCAAAGATGTGTTGCTGACAGAGGCAGACACACGTACAATACCTACTCACGTACGCGGTTAAGCTCTGACTCCCGTCCTAGGAAACAATGTATTGAGGCTAGAAAACAAGCTAATAAGGTTTTAGGATTCATTGCCTGGAGTGTTAAAAGTAGAAGTGCTGTGGTTATTCTAAAGCTTTATTTGGCTCTAGTCAGACCTCACCTAGACTATGCGGTTCAGTTTTGGTCCCCGTATTACAGGATGGATATAGCATTGGAAAAATCAGTCTATAGAAGGATGACTAAAATGATACAGGGAATGCGTAACTTTAGTTATGAGAGGAGATTGAAGCTATTGAATTTACACTCACTCGAGAGGCGTAGAGTAAGGGGCGATCTGATAGAAGTTTTTAAGTGATTAAAGGGATACAATAAAGGAGATATAGGAAAAGTTCTTAGTCTATAGTAATCAGGGCAGAACAAGAAGTAACGGATTCAAACTGGAAAAGCGTAGATTTAAAAAAAGAAATAGGGAGAAACTGGCTCAAAAATAGGATGGTAAATGATTGGATTGGACTCAGTCGTCAGGTAGTTAGTGCGGAGTCATTAGGGAGTTTTAAAAGGAGGCTAGACAATTTCATGGATGGGGATGAAGATGGATGTAGGTAGTGTTAAGTAACAGAAACTACGACGTGTAGGTCTCACGGCCTCTAGTAGCTTCCTTATTTTCGTATGTTCTTATGCAGAAAGGCAGCTGAGTGGGGCGACGTCTTCATGACGTCATCAGACTCGCCAGCGAATCACAGGCGCTTAAACAAAATGTGCCAGCCAATCACAAAGGAGCCGCGTTATCAAATGTGAAAAAATGTAAGAAAGTATTTTGCGTTGTCGGTCAGTGTTGCCAACTCGAACGTTCATTTTTGGTCCAAATATCCCTACAGAAACCATGAAAAGTCCTAAGTGTCCCTACGTACAATGCCAATATCCCCACGCCTGTCCCTACTATACATGAAATAAAAAATGTTACAACAAGAAATGCACATAACATGTTTTCTTACATTAACAAAATAATTTTAGATACAAGATTAATAAGCTTCATATAGATAGGAGACCACAATACTGAACATAATGACATGTCATTATGTTTATTAGAGAAATATAAGTTAATTTATTTCAATTTTCATCCAATTGTATATATTACTCTCATGAATTAAGAATAATAAGAATCCCCCTACCCACCCTATAGGAGAGCATCTATTGCTCGACGCTTCTGGGTGAAGAGCTGCTTACGTGCATCGTTGACATGCTCGTGGCTGCTAGTGCGATCATACAGGAGAACGACGAAACGCTCCAAGGTGTCCAGGCTGTCATCTACGATCGAGGGGTTTGGTGTAGCTCCCAAGGCACAGAAGGTCGCAGTGACCTCATCACAGGCCTTCCACGTCTCCCATGCAGTCTTTTTGTTCCTGCCTCCAAAGATTGACACGGTATCACACCCAGTGAAGGCATGACATGAGGGTAATCCTCGACACTTGTCAGGCCCCAATGCCTGGCCAATCTCGTGAGCTGCTAAGAACCTAAAGCTCTTCCCGGTACCGAAGGCAACCCACAGCTCATCTATGTTGAGGCGTTCTGCTGCTGCTGCCACCGTAAGGACTACGACATCCGTGTCAACTGTGCGGATCGACACCTTGGTGTAGCCTTGCTTGACAGCATCTTCCACGTGGAGCAGCATCCTGGTATCTGCTTCTTCATGTGTACATGGAGCAAGACCCGCGATGTCTCTGGCATGCGTACAGACCACGTCTTTGTGGAGAGTGCTGATGACTTGTTTCTCTATCTCTTGAGCAGCTAGTCTCGTCTCTAGGAAGGAGAACAGCTCCACCTTGTTCGCGTCGATCCGTAGGAAGGCCTGCCAGTTTCCTGGTATGAAACTAGATGGCTCGACTCGTCTCCGGATGCCTCTACTTCTCTTTGTTCGAGTGTCGGCCTTCAAACTGTCAGGCAGGTATTCATCCCAGACGACATCCACTCTGATTGCATGCTGTAGCTGAGATGTGATGTACGGCAAGAAAACCTGTGTTGCATAGTCAGAGAAGGTCTTCGCACCACCAGGTGCCAGCATGTTGGTGATAGCTGCTCCATCAAGGATGATGACTTCAACGTGAGGACTGGCAACATTCTCTTGTGGAGGGATCATATCTTCTAAGCATGCCACGAGGTCAGACTTTTTGCCCAGTCTCATTTTGCCCATCTGTGACAGGGCAGGGGGACAGGCCTGGTTCTCATGAGCAAAGAATTCGTCGAGTTCTCCATCACGCATCTGGGCTGCAATGAACAACCGGGAGAATAGGGAGCAGTCATTCTTGAGCGACGCCAGCTGAAGCTGGGGTCTTGATTTCTCTCTGACTGGAGATCGGCTGAAGAGAGGAAGGTTGTTTCTCCTGATTGGGTCGGTGATGGGCTTCGTCTGGTTCACAAGCCGCTCATTGACATACGTGTGGTACTGCTCCTGCCCCAGCTTCTCGATCTGGCGCACAGTGTTGATGACTGCTGGGTCTGCCAGGTCCCTTCTGTCTAGTACCAGGAGATCATTACTGTCATCACAAAAGGGGTTCCCCATCTCTCTCATGACACCGGAGAGTGACTTAACATCTCGAGCAAACGCCAGCTGTGTATTTGCGGACGTTATTTGCGTCCCTGTTAGGCCACCATACATAATTGTGTTCAAGTCCATGTGGGGCCTATGCATAACATGTCAATAACAACTGAAACATAGATCCACTATATAGAATGTGTTTTGCGCCAACCATACTTGATATAGTTCAACATATGGGCGAAAATAGTAAATTGTGGCCGCCATTTTGTAAAATGGCCGCCAAAGCTACCATGGGACAAATATGCGATGTCCCTATATCCAAAAATATTCCTAAGGGTATGTCCTAACTGTGTGCCAAATGCCATGCTTTTATCATCAAACTCACAATTCGGTCAAAATATATCACATATCTGCTCCACTATAAGGCAACCACATAAGAGACTCGAAATCCAATAACTCTTGGAGTTTTTTTTCATACAAATATAAATTGTTATTAAGTGCATGCATACTACTTATAAAGTAAATTTTAAGGGACAAGCATGTCCATTACGGGACGGATAAGACACATAGATGACGGGACAGACACGTATAATCACGTATGGTTCTCGTCGGCCAAAAAAAACGGTTGATTTTTAAGTTGATATTTTTGTATGGCCCGCGAATGATGTCATGAATATCCAAAGGCCCTTGGTAGTAAAATGGTTCCCCACCCCTGGTATAAAGTAAATTAAATTTCTTCTTTTTTTTATTTATTTTTGCTAATGTTCATATTATAATTTTTAAATGATTGTCAAAAATCCCTACTTCTCATGAATTTGCCTAGGCGTCCCTACGTCCCTACGCCCTTGAAAATTAGTCAAAAGTTCCTACGTTTAGGGACAGTTCCTACGGTTGGCAACACTTTTCTGCAATATACACTTAGGGTATATTCAAGAATGCTCGTCAAATCCCGGCCCGGTGGAGATTCTCCCACGTCGTACCTCCACTGGTGACATCTACAAGAAATGTCCGACTGGTGGATTTGACAGGGTACCAACACAAGCGAGCCCAAAGCGGCATCAGTATTTTGACTGTTTATACAATTCTAATACATTTTACTAGTAAAAATTTTTCATTTCTGACTTAAAATAATAGCTTAGTTAGTGTTCGCCACTTGTCTGAGGCGTTGGTGCAGAAAAAATGGGCCCGAATTATGCTGGCAAAGTACATTTGAACGGCCCGCCGCCACTGCTCCACACAAGGGCCCGACCTCATCCTCCCGCCGCCGCCCGGCTTCCTCACAACTTCACACACCTAAAAGGCCTCCGGACCTGATTTTACCTTAACTATGCCCACGTGTGCATTCACAAGGTATGCATGTTACTCTCGGTTGTGTTGAAAAA
>JACEEZ010003118.1:49149-51649 GCA_016584305.1 Chionoecetes opilio
CCAGTGTACGCTCGACCACGGCGCTTGCATTACGATCGACTACTAGCGGCGAAGGCAGAGTTCGATTCCCTGCTAAAGGATGGAACGATACAACCATCGAAGAGCTGTTGGGCTTCACCTCTCCATATGGTCCTCAAGCCTTCTGGTAAGGAGTGGCGTGCGTGTGGGGATTATAGGGCACTGAACAAGGTTACCATGCTGGATAGGTACCCTGTACCACACATTCAGGATTTCCATCTGAAGTTAAATGGACAAAGTATCTTTTCTAAGATAGACTTAGTGAGAGCTTTCCATCAGATCCCAGTTCACCCTGCAGACATACCCAAAACAGCTATAACTACGCCGTTCGGACTGTACGAATTCAGGTATATGAATGTTGGTTTGCGGAATGCGGCACAAACCTTTCAACGCTATATGCACCATGTCTTGCGCGACCCTGATTTTGCCACTGTGTATATTGATGATATTCTAGTGGCATTCAGCAGTAAGGAAGAACATCGGACCCATCTTCAGCAGTTTTTGGTACGCCTTCGATACAATAACATCAAAATTCATCCAGCGAAGTGTGTTTTTGGGGTGGAAGCAGTTGATTTTTTTAAGACATCGGATGAGTAAGAAAGGTATTACTCCATTGCCACAGAAATTAGATGCTATTCATCAGTTCCCACAACCAACTTCTGCAAGAAAGCTCAGGGAGTTTCTGGGTATTGTAAATTACTACCACCGTTTCCTCTCCAAAGCAGCAGGTACGTTACTCCCGTTACATGACCTTCTGAAGGGTATTCCCCACAGATCGACAGCGCCGCTGATGTGGTCACAAGAGGCTACCGCTGCTTTCATTACCATAAAGGAGGATATAGCACGGCTTCCTCGTCTTGCTTATCCAGACCCTGAAGCACAGGTCTTTCTTACTACCGACGCCTCTTCTACTGCAGTTGGCGCAGTGTTTCAGCAGATCAGTACAGGTGAAGTATCGCCTATTGGTTTCTACTCCCAGCGCCTCGATACTACCCAAGTCAAGTACAGTACATATGATAGGGAACTATTTGCGATATACATGGCCGTGCGGCACTTCAAACCCCTACAGCAGGGTAGACAGTTTTACATTCTCTGTGATCACAAGCCTTTGACTTTCGCTATGGCACGTCCGTCCGATGCATATACTCCACGGGTTCAGCGACAGCTCTCCTATATTTCGGAGTTCACGACTGACATCCACCATGTTGGCGGAGTTGAGAACCCTGTGGCTGACGCCCTCGCGCGCTCCATCTATAATATTTATCAATACCCAGTGCCTCTTGATTACCAACAGATCGGTATCGCTCAAGAGACAGACGAAGAGATTACCGCGTTCAAGAGAGATCCATTGTCACTTCAGGTACGTCCCTTTCAAGTGCCTGGACAACACTTCAGTTATGGTGTGACGTGTCGTGTGGAAAGGCCAGACCATTCATCCCAAGATCTCAACGACGAGTGGTGTTCAATCACTTCCACAACATGAGCCACCCGGGAGTCAAGGCTACCCAGCGACTCTTAACTCGGATAGTGGTATGGCCACGTATTCGAGCAGATGCTCGTTCCTGGGTTCAACAGTGTCTCTCGTGTCAGGCATCAAAGTTCATCGCCATTTGAAGGCTCCGCTGCAACCCTTTTCTTTACCAAGATGCAGGTTCCAGACTGTTCATGTGGATATTGTAGGACCTTGGTCTCCATCCAGAGGGTACAGGTATATCTTAACGTGTATCGATCGTTTCACTAGATGGACTACAGCAGTGCCTATGCCGGACATCTCTGCAGACTCGACAGCTTTAGCAGTCCTCTCGGGATGGGTCTCTCACTTTGGTGCACCTACTACAGTCATCAAAGACCGCGGAGCCCAGTTTGAATCACATATGTGGCAAGAGTTACTATCTTTTCTAGGCACTACTCACAATCACACAGCTGCTTATCATCCACAGGCTAACGGAATGGTTGAACGTTTTCATCGCCATCTCAAGGACGGCCGTAAGGCTCAACCTCATCCGTACCGCTGGGTGGACTCTTTGCCATTGGTACTAGTCCAGCAGCCAACTAGCTTAACCTGGAAGTAGAGTATATACAATTTTTTTGGGTTGATTGTGGGTCACTGAGTCCATAAATAATAAAAATCCGCTTGATGACACCCTGTTAACTTTGGGAAATTTTTTCTAATATGCATAAAAACCAAGATGGCCGCTATTGTTCTACTGAATATACTAAATTAAGATATCTCGGCTTCTAAAAGGGGATTTTAGAACAATCTAAAATTTTTTTAAAAGGGGGTTTTAAGACATTAGGAACCCAATGGAATAACTTTTATTGTGATTTATTATTAGGCGTTTTAAACTATATAACTTTTATTATGATTTATTATTATTATTTATTTATTATTAGCCTTGTCAGTGATTGCAGATGAAACCGACGTCTTTCATCCTTCCCTGCTTCACCCACTACTTTGAGCGAAGTTAACCAGTCACATGAT
>JACEEZ010003118.1:56649-66776 GCA_016584305.1 Chionoecetes opilio
GCGATAGATTCCTGCGACCGCACTCACACTCCACACAGGACTCACGGAGCTACGGACCTGACTACGTCCTGGTCATCCTCCTCCTCGTCTACCTGTATGGGTTATAGGGAGCTACGGACCTCACCTACGCCCTGGCCAGCCTCCTCGTCTACCTGTATGGGTTATAGGGAGCTACGGACCTCACCTACGCTCTGGCAGCCGCCTCGTCTACTGTATGGGTTACAGGGAGCTACGGACCTCACCTACGCCCTGGCCAGCCTCCTCGTCTACCTGTATGGGTTATAGGGAGCTACGGACCTCACCTACGCCCTGGCCAGCTCCTCGTCTACCTGTATGGGTTACAGGGAGCTACGGACCTCACCTACGCCCTGGCCAGCTGCTCGTCTACCTGTATGGGTTACAGGGAGCTACGGACCTCACTACGCCCTGGCCAGCTGCCTCGTCTACCTGTATGGGTTACAGGGAGCTACGGACCTCACCTACGCCCTGGCCAGCTGCCTCGTTACATGCATGGGTTACGAGGTTTAGTAACTCGTCCTCCTGGTTCGGTGCTGCTTCACACATTCTCCACTTTACGTTGTCTTCCTTGTGGCATCGTATTATTTGTTTGTGATCCAGCGACCTGTGACTTTATTGACATATGTTGGTGACGGCTATTTAATTTTAAGTAAAGGGGCAAAGTTACGGTGTGTTTACTTAATTTGAGCCTGTGACAGCGTGGGCCCAGTACTGTGAGAAAAGAAAGGCGCTAGATTTATATATATATATATATAATATATATATATATGGAGAGAGAGAGAGAGAGAAGAGAGGGGAGAGAGAGAGAGAAAAGAAAAGAGAGAGAGAGAGAGAGAGAGAGAGAGAGAGAGGAGAGAGAGAGAGAGAGAGAGAGAGAGAGAGAGACAGTAGAGAAGAGAGAAAAGAGAGAGAGAGAGAGAGAGAGAAGGAGAGAAAAGAGAGAAAAGAGAGAGAGAGAGAGAGAAACCACTAGACTGGCTCACATGTTACTCAGTTTCATTACTCATCCTTTCACACACTTTAAATCCGTCATCGAGTTTACATTTACAATAACAGCCACTTAGGTCAATTTTCCACAGCCGATACATTTTTCATTCTACCCTTTTTCCACCCACTTTATTGTTTACTCCATGCATACATCGACTTTACCGATAAACTCACCCAAAAACTTTATGTATGTCAAAAAAAAAAAAAATTGATATATTTTCGGTATATAATACAATGAGTATCAATGTTATGGTGGCTGTTTGATTGATTTAATGCCAAAAAAGATGAATGTGCCAGACATCAGAGGTCATATGGAACTATGACATAGCATAAAAAGGGGAGGGGTTAATGAAAAATAGTGAAACGGTGGGGGAAGGGGAAAGAACGGAAGGGTTACAGCAGGATGGTTAGATCAGTTTGTAGGATTGAATTTTTTGGAGGAAGGATATTAAATTGTCCGGGGAGAAGGAGGGGGATTCCGGGAAAATGTCCGACAAGACAGGGAGGTCGGGAAATGGAGGACAAATGAAGGAAGGAACTGGAACGGGCAGGAGTAAGATTGGGGCAGGATATTAAAAACATGTTGGACAGTGAGAGGAGCTTGACTGGGTGTTGCGAGGGTTTGGAGGAACGTGACATTTGATAGGAGTGCTGAGGTTGGTATGACCTATGGTAAGCGTGGGGAGAGCAGTCTAACCAACGTCTATGAGTGTGTAAGGACTGACCATGGAGATATAGGGGGTTTTGATCAGGCAAAGTTTTTTGGCAGATAAGTGATCCAGGAGGATTGTCAGCGGTCGAAAAGGAAAGATTTAAAAGAAGGGTAGTAGTCAAAGGCTGGCAGGTTTGATAAACGGGGGCATTGGGACACAGCGCCCGAGCGCGCTAAAGAATCTACGCGTTCGTTGCCCGAGATACCCACGTGACTCGGTACCCAGTAGAAGCAAATTGTTCGAAATAAATTGTTCGTACGGATAGGCGAAATAACCAGTCTTGGATCTCCCGAACAAGAGGGTGAAGGGAGCGAGGAGATTGTATAAGAGAAAGGGAATTGCGGGAATCAGTGAAGATGGTGAAGGAACATAATGGGTAGAACGTATGCGTTTAAGGCAAAAGAGGATGGCGTACAATTCCGTTGTAAGAACGGTGGATTCTTTAGGTAGTTGGAATTGATAGTGAAGAGAGGGGAAGAGGATAGCAAAGCTAGATCCAGAGTGGGATTTAGAACCGTCAGTGTAGACGTAGTACCTAGTGGAATGAGTGGAAAGGTGTTCAAGAAAGTGAGAGCGTAAGACAATAGGAGGAATGGTAGACTTGGGAGAGGTAGTGGGGACCGAATAACAGATATGGGGGGAGGGTATAAGCCACGGAGGGAAGGAATGAACATAGAAAGGGAGGAGATTAAGTGTAGGAAAGGAGGAGTGGGAGAGAAGGGTGCGCATGCGAACAGGGAATGGAAGCGGCAAACGAGGGGAGGAGGAGATCACTGAGAGGAGAGATTGGGGGACTGCAATCTTAGAAGTAGGAAACTGATGAAGGCGAGCATAGCACCGAAGTGATAGGAGGGCTCGACGGCGAGAGAGGGACGGGAGGCCCGACTCACCATAGAGGCTCTCAACAGGGGAGGAGCGAAAGGCACCTAGAGCCAGACGGAGGCCTACAGCCTCCAGGGTCCAGGAGGCTGAGGAGGGAGGCAGAGGCAGAGGAATAAATATGACATCTATAGTCAAGAGTGGAGAGGACCAAGACGGTGTGGAGATGGAGGAGGGTCTTGCGGTCAGCACCCCAAGACACATAGGAGATAGTTTGTAGGAGGCGTAGGCGACGAAGGGCATTTACCTTTAGCGATTGGATATGCGCCGTCCAGGTAAGTCGGGAGTCGAAAGTAAGGCCAAGGAATTTACCAGAGGAGCAATACTTGAGAGGTACGTCATATAGAGAAAGTGGAGGTGGGAGTGGTACACGAGAGCGAGAGAAAAGGATGGAGAAGGATGATGTGGGAGAGAAACGAAAGCCATGATCAGTAGCCCATGAAGAAGCAGCGGAAATAGCAGATTGGAGGAGACAGCGGAGGGGTGCCGGGGAAGGGCCGGAAGCGTAGATGGCTAGATCATCCACGTAAAGGGAGGACCGGACGCCAGATGATAAGGTGGAGACGAATCCATTCACTGCAATGAGGATCAAGGAAGTGCTGAGGACACTCCCTTGGGGGACACCTTCATAGTGTGGGAAGGACGAGGAAGTGGAGGAGGATACTTTGACTCTGAAGGAGCGATTACATAGAAAGGACTTGGGAAAGACCCCCATGTTACCAGATACGCCGAAAGTGGTTAACTGGTGGAGGATATGGTGTCGCCAGATGGAATCATAGGCTTTCTCTAAATAAAACAAAAACATCAAGGACTGATTCGTGGCGGCCAAAGGCTGTGATAATGCATGTTTCCGGGTGGGAAAGGGGTCAGCTGTGCTTCGGCATTGTCGGTAGCCGAATTGAGAATGGGAGAGAAGACTTTTGGATTCCAGGAACCACATAAGATGGAGATTAATCATGTGTTCCAATAACTTGCAAAGGCAACTAGTAAGGGCAATGGGGCGGTAATCTTGTGAGAGGGTACCGGATTTATTGGGTTTGAGGAATGGGAGGACAAGGGCTTCTCGCCTTGGGGGGGGAAAAGTCCCCATGTGACCAAACCCGGTTAAAAAGGGCTAGTAAAAAAAATGAGAGAAACAGGAGGAAGATGTTTCACCATAGGTAGTGAATGCAGGGCCTTCAAATGTGTTGCGGCAAGAATTAAGAGGGAGGCTAGTTCGGAAGAAGAGAAAGGAGCATTGTAGTGTTCAGAAGAGGATGGAGAGAAGGGACAGGAATGAGCTCCCTGGTAGCTTTGGTCTAGTGAATGAGGAAAGAGGTGGGATCCACTACTTACATGACTAAAAAAGAAGCCTAATTCCTCTGCTACTTGGAATAGCTCTGCAATAATTTGGTTATGTACGTGCAGGACTGGGCAACAGGGGGCGGGTGTTTACCTGACAATTTATGTATTCGGCGCCAAACTGAGAAATGGGGGTACCTGTTGTGAGGGGGGAGAGGGAGGTGCGCCAACTATAAATTACAGAGAGTTTAATGGTCCGCTTAAGGTGGGTGAGGCTATTTTAAATTAAATAAAAGCTGGGAGTTGGCCGGGGGTACTGCGTTTGCAGTGGTAGCTGCTCCATGCAGCACGGTTTTTAAACAATGGGGCCTTTGAACAAGCTAACGTCCACCATGGAACGCATTTGGAGGGAAAGGGGCGAGAGGTCCCGGGGATAGCTGTAAGGGCGACACTTAAATAGAGACGGAAAAATAGGTGAGCATATCAGAGGTGGGAAGAAAAGGTAGAAGGATGAAGCGAAAGGGCAGAAAGGGAGGCAAAAGTGCGCCAATCGGCTCTACTGAAAACACCATCGTGGAGGGTTAGGAAGTGAGACGTAGGAGGGAGGAGAAAGTAGGATAGGGAAGTGTCGCTATAAGGGTATTGGTCGAGGACCGACCAATGCCCGGTCTAAGCGGAGGGAAGGAGAGCAAAGAGAGAGGTCAAGACAGGAAAATGACTGAGTCCTCACATCAAAGTGAGTGGGTCGATTAGAGTTGAGAATAATGAGGTCGGTGGTGGCTAGGAAGCGTTCAAGGGAGTGGCCCACGGGTGTTGACGGTGCTGTCACCCCAAAGGGAGTGGCGGCAGTTGAAGTTACCTACTACCAGCAAAGAGGGTTGTAGGCGGGGAAAAGAAGGGCGTGTAAGGGATCAAAGTCAATAGGGTGAGAAGGAGAGAGAGAAATAGATGGAAACAATAGTAATCCAACGTTGGATATATACCCTTAAGAGGGGACATGGGATAGTAGTGTTTACAGTCGGGGGGTTATGAGTCGTTTAGGGTTGACAAGGATTGAGGATGAAGAAATAGAATGGGGAGAGGAAATTAAATGGTAATTGGGGAATTGGAACAGGGGGCTGAGTAAGGAAAGTTTCTTGGAGACAGATAACTTTAGGTTTATAGCAGGAAATCAGGAGACGAAGGTCTGTGGGAGTGGAAGCCGTGAATGTTCCATTGAAGAACATACATTGTGTAGAGGTCAAGGGTGATGAGGGTGGAATGCAGCGTCAGGAGTAGAGGGGTCAGGAGGATTGGAGTATCAGGCGGGGGGTCCAGAGTAGAGGGGTAAGTAGGATCCGGGGTATCAGGTGGAAGATCGGACGTAGTAGGTGAAGGACATGTTGTAGGGTCAGGGGGGTGAGGGCTCAGGGATGGGATTGTTGAAACAAAAGGGAGTCACGTGTATAGCCAGGAGGGGGGGTAAGTTAAGAACAGACGTAACGGTAGGGCGGGCAGAGGAAGTAGAAGATGGGGGGGAGGACATAGGGTGATCAGAGGGAAGGGGAAAAACGGTGGAGTGGGGAGAACGATGGAGAAGGGGGGAAGAGGGGAAAAGGGGGAATGTTGGGAGGCAGGAGGTAGAGGGTTAGGCGGAAGATGAGAGGGGAAGAGGAGTTTTTCAGCTGAGCTTTGAGAGTTGAGACAGAAGGTGGGGAAAATGAGGTGGTCTGGGTAGGGGTAGAGGGGTCATATCTTGAGACTGAGCGAAGTATTCCTCGATCATAGATATGGTCTCAATGGAGAGTCAGGACGGGAGACCTGGAGGCACAGGGGTTTTTTAGTAGGAGGAGACGTAGAAAGTGGGGTGTGAGGAGCTAAGGAGGAGGGAGAGGTAGTGGGAGATCTAGGGGGGGAGGAAGGGGGAGGACGTTTAGGTCGTCTGGAAAGAGTAGGTCCAGGGAAAAGAGCGTTGAGGAAGGGGTGTGGGGATCGAGGAATGGGTAGAGGTCGGAGTATCTGGACTGAGGACGGCAAAGGGGTTACTTATGGAGAGAAAGGGGGCAGCAGGAAAAAGCAAATGAAAGACGAGGAGTGGGAGGAGGAGAAACAGGGAAAGAGAGGTTAGGAGAGGCTGTAGTAGGAGGATCCGGAAAAAATGGGATTGGAAATAAGCTGGGAGACGGGGTAGGCGAAAAGCGAGGCGGCGAGCTTTATAGCGGGCTTCCCTTAAAGTGGGGCCTTTTTTGGAAATTATCCACTAAAACCGCTCTCTAATTAGGAGAATGGTATGGGAAATTTGACGCCTCCCTTTTGTCAAAGGGAGACTAGTAAAAATTTCCCCTAAGTATATTTTATTAAAGAATTGGGATAAATTAGATGCATTAAATATAGATATAATTATTTGGATTCACCTATAGACCAAAATTTAATCAAAGGATTACAAAATATATAAAATTTGGGTTGGGGAAACTCCACGTAAGGAAAAACATTTGGGAACTTTCCCGGTAGCCTATGCCCAGCTCATCAGGTTTTTAGGAAAGGCGATCATTCCGCATTATTCCTAAAAGATGAAGGTTTTTCCACTCTCTTGATTACACAAGGTGTAGTCACGCTCATCTAATAGTGTAAACCCAATGTTTTTAACCGATCAATGGGTTTAAACTGGAAAAAGGGGGAAAAACACCACAACATTAGAGCCCGCGCCAGGAACGGGGAAAGTTAGCCCGGATAAACCGCGGCCTACCCATCCCCGCCATCGGGCACCATCCACAATTACCAACCCCCTGACCGCCCTAAAGCGCCTACCACCCCCCCTAAAATACTAATCAAGCCTTCAAGTATCAACCCATTCCCATGCTGAGTATACCTTAGTTAGCTTCTAAATAGGGTATCTTTGCAGTCTAGGTAGTTTTGGGGGTAAAAAAAGGTGATTCACGTCAATTATTACTATAATTCCACCCTTTTTAAAATCTGAGGATCCCCTTCTGTTTCAAATGATAGACAGGGCAACACTGTAAAAGACGTTTGGGAACCACTACATTTCGCATAAGTGGGGATGTTGCAGGACCGTGGAACGAGCATGGCCCGCTTGATAACAAAATGGGCAGCGGGAGGGTGGGGCAGTGTTTGGCAGGGGGGCCCAAAAACCCCAGCAGGAGGGCACTGGCGTGGGTGGGGGGAAAGGTTTAAAGAGTAGTGGACCTCGGAAACATAATGCTATCGGGATCTTCCCTTTTTAAAGGACTTTGGCAATTTTGTAGGGCTTACTGGGCCCCGGGGGGGGATATGAAGCAGTAAACGAAAGGGCTCAAAACCCTTTGAAAAAGGGTTCGAGGAGGAACCGGGGCACTCAGACCATCGGTTCTTTTGATGGGCAAAAAAGCGGGGGAAAGAAACTGTTCCAGTGCAGGGTTTTAAAGGAGCAATGTGGCATGATGCAATGGTTTTCCCTTTTAAAAGCTTTAAAGGGTTTGACAGTCATGAGCTTGGGCCTCGGTGTCAACAGTCCCCGGGCGGAACCGGGGGGGGCGGGTAGGGAAATGCACCCTTTCCCCAACTTGCCTTTGGGAGGCATCCCAAAAAAACGTAGGGGTTAGAAGGTGAGGGGCGGTGCTAGGGACGTGAAGAAAGGGCCCCCCACTTTGCAGGCCCAAAAAAGTGTCGAAGAAGGGGTGAGGGAGAGAAGTGGAGGGGCTGGGCGTAGGAAAGAGGAACCGGGGACGAGTTTTCCCGGGGGAAAAGGGTTGTAGGGGGCAAGATTTCTACACAGGATGAGGGGGGGACAAAGAAATTTGGGGAGGAGGAAGGTAGAGGAAGGATCTGGGGGGGTAGCGCAGGGAGGCAAGGTGGAAAGGTATGAGAGGTAGGGGTTTGTAGGTTGGAGTGTCGCTTGGGGCTGAGGATAGATTATGATCGGTAGGGGGCTAGGGGCACGAAAGGGGCTCTGAGGGTAGTTTGGGGTACGGGCAATCAGTATTCCGGGCCGTATCAAAAAGGAGCAGGGGGCGGTAAACAGGGGGTCGCCAGGGTCATTTTTTAGGGGACGGCCCCGAAGCCCCTATAAATGTTTGATTATCATCATTGGCCATGGGGACCTATAGAAAGTGGGGTAATAAAAAGGGCATCCCATCAAAACCCCCGTAAAGGGAAAAGCAAAGGTCAAGGGTTTTTACCCTGCCGTGGCCCCTGAGGGCCCCTCATGACTGACCCAAAGCCAGCCTCATATCCTCACACGGCTTAACCCTTTGGGGAGAGGGGGGTAGGAGGGGTACAAGAGGAGATAAAAAGGGGGAAAAAAGGGGGAAAAAAGGGAGAGAAGGAAAGGAGGAAAATTTGTCAGACGAGGGCAGGGGCCCCCAAGCCAAGGGAGTAAACCCGGAGGTCGCCCCCGGGGGGGTCAACCCCAATCCCCCGGCCCCAAAAACCCCCCTACGATGACAGGGGCCTGGGAACGGGGGGTGGTGTTATGGGGTGTGTCATTATAAATTATAGATATATTATTTATGTGCATGAAAGTACTTGGAATTTTCTTTGTGGAAATTTGCCTTCTTGTGTTGAAGCATCAATAGCAAAAATTTAAATCCGTTTTTATTAATTAGACAGTTTTTACTTTTCAACGTTTTTAAGTCGTATGTTTAAACGGGCGACTGAAAAATAAGTATGGGTATATTTTTCCCCTTAACACATTTATAAATACTATAAAAACACAAAAAACGATAATCAAATGAATAAGTATGTGTTCCCCTTCACCACTCTCCTTATACTCCCAGGGACATTAATTCAGCCCTTTAAAAAATTTTGCAGAGGGACTCCCCCTGTTGAACCCCAAAACACACGCGCGTGCAAGGTATTTTCCAAAAAATGAGAGTTAAAGCGCCGTCAAACCCCTGGCGCGTCCCGACGCCCAAATTTGTGGGGGAAGGAACTCGGGCTAGGGGGGAAAATTTTTACACCACCCAAACCCCTTCCCACGCCCTTGTGCCTTTACGAACCCCTTTTTTGCCCTTTAAACATACGTAACATTCGGGTAAATGCCAAAAAAAAAATAATTTAGACAAAATCTTTGAGCAGAAATGGGGAAAAACTTCGAAGTAGAAAAAAAAGTATAGAAGAACAGTAACAAAATCTTACAAGAATGTGGGTGGGGCAAAAAGTAAAAACATTTAAGAACGTGAATTATCGTTTGGATCTGCAAAAAATACCCAGACGAGCTTAAATTTACTGTACATGGTCGTTTTAATTTTGAGGTGTGATTTTGGATTTTAAAGGGGAAAGGGAAAGGGCGAGAAGGAGAAGAAGAAAGGAAGGAAAAAAATTTGTTTGAGTGAGTTTTTTATTGCTTCTTTTTTGTTGTATTACTATATCATTGTTTCCCATTCCCTTTTATCGTGAATAGGGGGCCCGTATATAGTAATGTTGTGCAGTAAAGATGATGGTGGTTGATTATTTAATTTTTAGCTTTAGCAAAAATTTTTCTGTACGCTCTCCGGTTTTTTTTTTTTTTTTCCATTCATTTTCTGTAACTTTTTTCTTTTATACATTTTTCAGACAAACCAACGAAAAATTTCAACTTCCTTTAAACTAAAGGGCCCAAAAAAAAAAATCACGATAAGAAATGGAAAAAAGGAGGGGGAGAGGTAAAAAACCCCACACAGGTAACACACAATTTAAAAAAAAAAAAAACACACACATATTGAATTACTAGGCAGGTTGTGATAATTCCGCCTGACATTACCAGGTACAGTAGAGGGGAAAGGGGCACACACACACACACAAACCAAAAAAGTATTAAAATTTATATATATAGAGAGAGGAGAGAAAAAAAAATGTAATGGTACACAACAGCCTAAACACACAAAAAACACATGAGGGCCCCTGTGACGCCCAGGGAAAACCCTTTTGGGGGTGGGGGGGAAGGGGAGTAGGGTAGAGCGTGATTACCCGGGGCAGGGAAAAAGCAACACAGCAGAGCAAACAAAACAAAAGAGGGAAAAAAGGTTGGTCAGAAGCAGGAGGAGGGGAGGAGGGGGAGGAGGGGGAGGAGGAGGAGGAGGAGGAGGAGGGGAGGAAAAGGAGGAAAAAGGAAGAGGGGAAGAGGAAGGGAAAGGAAGAGGAGGAGGAGGAGGGGAGGAGGAGCAGGAGGAGGAGGGGGGAAGAAGTGCTATGACAAAAGGTTCTTTAAATAAAAGGGAAAAAAAACAGCGTCTAAGAAAAATGAGGGGGGAAGGGAAGAAAAAAAAGAAAGGGGGGAAAAAAGAAAAAAAAAAA
>JACEEZ010003119.1:10000-25000 GCA_016584305.1 Chionoecetes opilio
ATGTGTAGGGAAAAAGGAGAATATGTAGGAAAAAAGGAGAATTTGTAGGAAAAAAAGGAGAATATGAAGGAAAAAAAGGAGAATATGTAGGAAAAAAAGGAGAATATGTAGGAAAAAAAGGAGAATGTATGAAAACAGGAGAATATGTAGGAAAAAAAGGAGAATATGTAGGGAAAAAGGAGAATATGTAGGAAAAAAAGGAGAATGTGAAGGAAAAAAAGGAGAATATGAAGGAAAAAAGGAGAATATGTAGGAAAAAAGGAGAATATGTAGGAAAAAAGGAGAATATGTAGGAAAAAAAGGAGAATATGTAGGAAAAAAAGGAGAATATGTAGGAAAAAAGGAGAATGTAAGAAAAAAAGGAGAATATGTAGGAAAAAAAGGAGAATATGTAGGAAAAAAAGGAGAATATGTAAGAAAAAAAGGAGAATATGTAGGAAAAAAGAGAATATGTAGGAAAAAAAGGAGAATATGTAGGAAAAAAAGGAGAATATGTAGGAAAAAAGGAGAATATGTAGGAAAAAAAGGAGAATATGTAGGAAAAAAAGGAGAATATGTAGGAAAAAAGGAGAATATGGAGGAAAAAAAGGAAAATGTGTAGGAAAAAAAGGAGAATATGTAGGAAAAAAGGAGAATATGTAGGAAAAAAGGAGAATATGGAGGAAAAAAAGGAGAATATATAGGAAAAAAGGAGAATGTGAAGGAAAAAAAGGAGAATATGTAGGAAAAAAGTGAAAAAAGGAGAATATGTAGGAAAAAAAGGAGAATATGTAGGAAAAAAAGGAGAATATGTAGGAAAAAAGTGAAAAAAGCGAGAAAGAAAAATATTGCCAGGAGGAAATTTCGTGACAAAATAAGAAAAATAGTCAAGATTGATTTTATGTTTATTTTATTTTGTTGATCTATGATGGAAGAGAGAGAGAGAGAGAGAGAGAGAGAGAGAGAGAGAGAGAGAGAGAGAGAGAGAGAGAGACCCTTGGCGGTAAAAGTCAATGCCTTGCCCGGGTCATAAATATTCAATCGGCATTGCTGCGAAATTGATGATGAATTGATCTCTTAAGTCAATTATTCTCTCTTCTCCTCTCTCTCTCTCTCCTCTCTCCCCTCTCTCTCTCTTCTCTCTCTTTCCTCTTTTTGTCCTATTTTTAACTTATCTTCCCTAGCCAAAGTATTAAAACTCTCTCTCCCTCTTCTCTCTCTCCCCTCTCTCTCTCTCTTCTCTCTCTCTCTCTCTCTCTCTCTCTCTCTCTCTCTCTGGAATTAAAACTTTCGGAGAACCAAAAATAAAATAAGGTAAAACCCAAAACCAGTTGAGAGAGAAAGAGAGAGAGAGAGAGAGAGGAGAGAGGGGAGAGAAGAGAGAGAGAGAGAGAGAGCAGTGCCACCTTATTTACTTTTCCCTCACCCAACATTAGGAGATAAATCGTACGGCGCGAAGAGAAGAGAGAGAGAGAGAGAGAGAGAAGAGGAGAGAGAGAAGAGAGAGAGAGAGAGAGAGAAGAGAGAGAGAAGATAGAAGGGGAAATCATGTATGTTCATAGAATCAAACTCTGCCGCTACCATTAGGGTTTCCCCCGTTGTCTGATGGATCGTCAGCAGAGAGAAGGGGGGGAGAGAGGAAGGAGGGAGGGAAGGGGGGAAGGAGGGAGAGATAGATGGGGGAGGGGGGGAAGGGAGGGGGGAAGGAGGGAGGGGGGGAAGGGGGGGGGGGAAAGGGGGGAAAAGGGGGAGGGAGGGAAGAAAGGAAATGGGAATTCCGGGGAGGTGAGAGAGAAGTAAAATTTGAGGTTGGAAAGAAAAGGGGAAAAAAAATGGAGAGAGAGAGAGAGAAAGGAGAAAGAGGAAGGGAGAGAAGAGAGAATGTTTAGATTTAGAAGAAAAGGAAAAAGTTTGTTTAGGAAGGAAGTGGGGGAAGGGGGGGAGGGAAGTAGGGGGATGGAAGGGAAGGGGGGGAAGGGGAAGGAAGAGACGAAGGGAAGGGATGAAGGGGGAAGGAGGGAAAAGGGAGGAAGGGGGAGAAGGAAGGGATAAAGGGAGGGAAGGGAGGACGAAGGGAGGAAGGGGGACAAAGGGAAGGGGGGGAAAGGGGATGAGAGAAGGGGGGGAAGGGAAGGAAGGAGGGTAAAAGGAAGGGAGGGATTAGTGAGGGAAAGGGGAAGGGAAGGGGGGAAGGGGGGAAAGGGGAAAAGGGGGAAGGGGGGGAGGAGGGAGGGGGAAAGGGAAAGGGAGGGATGAAGGGAGGGAAGGGAAGGGGGGGATGGGGAAGGTGGGAAGGAAGGGAAGGGGGGAGGGAAAGGGGAAGGTAGTAAAGGGAGGGGGGGGAAAGGCAAGGGGGGGAGGGAGGGGGGGAGGGAGGGAGGGAGGGAAGGGGGATGGCTAAGATAGGATTGTCAGGAAGGTAAAAATGAGACCCCAGGACAGGAGTGTAAATAGAAAAGAGAGAGAGAGAGGAGAGAAAAGAGGAGAAGAGGAGAGAGAGAGAGAGAGAGAGAAGAGAGAGGAGAGAGGGGAAGGACACAGAAAAAAGACAGACAGACAGACAGACAGACAGACAGACAGACAGACAGAGAGAGACAGAGACAGAGAGAGAGAGAGAGAGAAAGGACACTTTAAATAGAGGGAGTTATTTCATATGTAATTATCGCGTACAAGAGCGAGGTGATATGCGTGGAAGACATCATCAAGGGGAGGAAGGGAAGCGAAGGGAACATATGCTTTCATTACTCAACCCGTCATGTTTCTCTCTCTCTCTCTCTCTCTCTCTCTCTCTCTCTCTCTCTCTCTCTCTCTCTCTCTCTCTCTCTCTCTCTCTCTCTCTCTTCCTTCATTATTAACACTACAATTACTAACCTTCATTACTTTTATTATTAACAACAAGACAGTGTTAAAACATCAACAAACTGAAGTGAGTGAGTGAGAGAATAATAGAATTGATGACGCAATTATGACGTCACGTGTTACCATTATCTTCGCTGTTAGTTACCATTATCTTAGCGGGGAGGCGATGAGAGAGAGAGAGAGAGAGAGAGAGAGAGAGAGAGAGAGAGAGAGAGAGAGAGAGAGAGAGAGAGAGAGAGAGAGAGTAAAGAAAGTTGGGAGAAAGAGAGAGAGGAGTAGGCAGTTTATTATGTCATCACACCCCCTCTCTCTCTCTCTCTCTCTCTCTCTCTCTCTCTCTCTCTCTCTCTCTCTCTCTCTCTCTCTCTCTCAAATCCTACTGTCCCTCCAGTTTTTGTATCCTTTACTACCTCCCTTTTCCCCTCATTTCCCCTCCCTTCCCCTCAATTTCCCCTTCCTTCCCTTCCCTTCCATCAATCCCTTCCCTTCCCTTTTCCCTTCCATCAATCCCTTCCCTTCCCTTCCATCAATCTCTTCCCCCTACCCTCCTCCCTCTTATCCCCCTCTTCATACTCCCTTCCCCTTCTATTTCCCCTCTATTTCCCCTCCCTTTCCCCTTCTCATGGCAGAGTTGTAGGGAACGTCAATAGCAGAAGAAAAAATGCAGGGGGAGAGAGAGAGAGGAGAGAAGGAGAGAGAGAGAGGATGAAGGAGAGAGAGAGAGAGAGAGAGAGAGAGAGAGAGAAAACGTGCGTGTTTTTTGTGCCTGTATGTGTTTTGTGTGCCTGTATAGTATGTGTGTGCCTGTGTGTGTGTGTGGTGGTGTGTGTGTTGTGTGTTTTGTGTGTGTGGTGTGTTGTTTTGTTTGTGGGGTGGTATAAGTGGCCTGTATTATTTTTTCCACGCATATCACCTCGTTTCAAACACAATAATTACATAAGAAATTACTCTCTCTCTCTCTCTCTCTCCCCCTCTCTCTCTTCTCTCTCTCTCTCTCTCTTCTCTCTTCTCTCTCTCTCTCTCTCCTCTTCTCTCCCTCTCTCTCCTCTCTTCTATTTTTGTGTGTGGGTGTGTGTGCCTGTGCCTGTGTGTGTGTGGTGTGCCTGTGTGTGTGTGTGTGGTGTGGTGTGTGCTGGTGTGTGGTGTGTGTGGTGTGTGTGTGCCTGTGTGTGGGGTGTGTGTGTCCGCTTGTCGCCGCCCGCCCCATTACTGTCTGGGTGCAGGGTGGTGGTGGGCGTGGTTTTGGCAACCCCGAGTGATACAGGACTGGGCTGACATGGAGGAGGAGGAGGAGGAGAGGAGGAGGAAGACAGGAGGAGGAGGGGGAGGAGGGGGAGGGAAGACAGGAGGAGGAGGAGGGGGTGATGTGAGAGAGAAGTAATGGAAATATTTTGAAGGGGACTGAAGCTTACGGGAATTTGGAGGAGGAGGAGGAGGGAAGTGGGGGAGAGGAGGAGGAGGAGGAGGAGGAGGGAGCGAAGTGGTGAGAGGAGGAGGAGGGGAGGAGGAGGAGGAGGGGGGGAGGGGAGGAGGAGTAGGAGGAGAAGGAGAAGACAACGACAGGAATAAGTTATCAGCGGTCGTTGTTTGATCATGAAACGCAGAAAGTTTGGTACGAGGAGGAGGAGGAGAGGAAGAGGAAGAGGAGGAGGATGAAATAGATGGCAGGAGGAAGAGGAAGAAGAGGAGGAGGAGGGGGAGGAGGAGGAGGAGGAGGAGGAGGAGGAGGAGGAGGAGGAGCGATAGAGTTGAGTAGAGTAAGGTAGAGAAGAACTTGAGGTGGGAAAATGTAGGAGAAGAAGGGAAGGAAATTAATAAAGGAAAAAATAATGATAATAAAAAGACTCATGGAAGAGGAATGATGAAATAAATTGAAAGAAAGAAAGTGAAGGCAAAGAGAGAGAGAGAGAGAGAGAGAGGAGAGAGGAGAGAGAGAGAGAGAGAGAGAGAGAGAGAGAGAGAGAGAGAGAGAGAGTTATTAATGATTTACACAAGACTTAAGTAAACGTATTATATTTCATCTGTAAAAATGTACACACACACGCACGCACACACACACACACACACGCCACACACCACACCACCACACACACACACACACACACACACACACACACACCACACACACACACACACCACACACACACCACACACAGCACACACACACACACACACACACACACACACACACACACACACACACAGCACACGCACACACACACACACACGCACACACACACACACACACGCACACACACACGCACACACACACACGACACACGCACACACCACAGCACACACACACACCACACACACACACACGCACACCACACACACACACACAGCACACACACACACACACCACACCCACACACACACACACACACACACACACACACAACACACACACACACACACACCCACACACACAAAGACACAAGACACACAACACACAAACACAAACGCAAAACACACAACCCACAACACAAAACAACCACCACACACACACGCAACACAACCCACACACACACACACAACACACACACAAGACACACACACACACACCAACACACACACACACAATAACACACACATCACGCACACACACACACACACACACACACACACACACACACACACACACACACCACCCACACACACACACACACACCAACCACACCACAGACAACACTTTTACCACAACACACAACACACAACACACATCACACACACACACACACAACACACACACACACACCACACACACACCCACCACGACATTTCAACCGTGGTCCCTAAAAAGTCAACAAGCTGAATCAACACGGGAAAATAAATACGGTTCATAAATAAAGAAATGTCAATACGGGAATTATTGAAACGCACGACAAATATTTTACTTGGCAGACAAGAATTTATGTCATTTATTCCTACTTGTTTATTTTTTTAACACATTTCTGTTCTCTTTTAAGACTTTTTTACCCATTTCTGGCCTGTTAGACTTGACCATCTCTTGCTCTATTTTTACACATCTGAGATATTTTTTACACATTTCTGGGAATCTTTTTACACCTGCATATATATTTTTTAACCATTTCTGGCCCCTTTTTACCCATTTCTGGCCTCTTTTTACACCTGCATATATTTTTAAAACCATTTCTGGCCCCTTTTTACCCATTTCTGGCCTCTTTTTACACCTGCATATATTTTTTAAACCATTTCTGGCCCCTTTTTACCCATTTCTGGCCTCTTTTTACACTTGCATATATTTTTTTTAACCATTTCTGGCCCCTTTTTACCCATTTCTGGCCTCTTTTTACACCTGCATATATTTTTTAAACCTATTTCTGGCCTCTTTACCCATTTCTAGCCTTTTTTTACACCAGCCTATATTTAGAAACCCATTTTTGGCCTCTTTTTACCCATTTCTGGCCTCTTTTTACACGTGCATATATTATTTTACCCATTTCTGGCCTTTTTTTACCCATTTCTGGCCTCTTTTTACACCTGCATATATTTAAAAACCCATTTCTGGCCTCTTTTAACACCTGCATATATTTGTTTACTCATTTCTAGCCTCTTTTTCACCCATTTCTGGCCTCTTTTCACCCGATTTCTGGCCTCTTTCTCACCCATTTCTGGCCTCTTTTCACCCATTTCTGGCCTCTTTTTCACCCATTTCTGGCCTCTTTTCACCCATTTCTGGCCTCTTTTTCACCCATTTCTGGCCTCTTTTCACCCATTTCTGGCCTCTTTTCACACCTGCATATATTTTTTGTAAAGTCAGTTTTCTAATGCTATAATTTCGACTATTTTTCGCTTTCTTCCAAAAAAAATTCAGATAAAATAATCTCAATCACTTTCTTGGCCAATTAATTAAGTTTTTATCAGTTGAATAAAAGAAAATGTTCGATGAAAATATTTACAATCACTTTTTTGGTCAATGAATCAAGTTTTTTCAGTCTAATAAAAATGGCTTTCTAAAGAATACAGACGCATTTCATTGATATAGAAAGTAAAAATGGAATAAAATCAGACTATCTATACACGTAAGATACAAGCAATAAATAAAACCTACATTGGCGGATTAAAATTCATGTCATGGCGTTTGGAAGAGGCGTGCGATCTCGTTAAGGCCATTTCTATTCACTGCGTCAAGGAAATATGACCTTTATGAGTGTAATAGTGAATGATGGGTCTTGAGCCGCGTTATAGTGCCCGGATGTTTATGTGTGTGTGTGTGTGTGTGTGTGTGTGTTTGTGTGTGTGTGTGTGGTGGGGGTTGGGGACTTATTCTTGGGGTTACTAATACTACCCACTACTTCTTCTTCTTCTTCTTCTTCTCTCTCTTCTTCTTCTTCTCTTCTCTCTTCTCTCTCTTCTTATTCTCTTTCTACTACTACTACTACTACTACTAACTACTATACTATACTACTACTACTACTACTACACTACTACTATTACAACTATTTCTATACTATTACTATACTATTACTACTAAATACTACTATTTCTACTACAAATACTACTACTACTACTACTACTTACTACCACCACTACTACTACTACTACTACTACTACCCCCTCCAAAACTTCCACCACTCCACCACCACCATTTCTACTACTACCATACTACTACCTACTACTACTACTACTACTACCACTACTACTACCACCACTACCAACTACTACTACCACTACTACTACTACACTATACTACTACTACTACACTACTACTACTTACTACTACTACCCAATATTGAATTCAGCACGTTTTTCCCAAACAATTAATTATGCCGCGCGAAAAGGGAAAGGGGAAAGGGAAGGGAAGGGAAGGGAAGGGGAGGGAAGGGAAGGGAAGGGGAAAGGGAAGGAAGGGGAAGGGGAAAGGGGAAAGGGGGGGAGAAGAAAGTATGAAGAGAGAGAGACAGGAAGAGGGAGAGAGATAAAAATAAGGATGAAGGAGGGAAGCAAACATCGGATAACAGGGAAGAGAGAAGTGAAGAGGAAGAAGGAAAAGGGAAGGAAGGGAAAGGGAAAGGAAGGAAGGAGAAGAAGATAAGGGGAGTGAAATATGGATAAGGAAATAATTGATAACAGGAAATATAAGAAAATAGGAGGAAATAGGAGAATAGGGGAGAGAAAGAAAGAGAAAGAAAAGAAAGGAGAGAGAGAAAGAAAAAGAGGAGAAGAAAGTATGTATAAGATGAGAGAGAGAAAAATTTTTTGACAATGATAACTTAACCCCTTCACGNTCAAAAATTTTTCCCCCCTTTTCTTCTCTATCTCTATCTCTATCTTTTCTTTTCTTTTCTCATCTCTCTTCTCTTCTCTCTCTCTCTCTACTTTTCTTTCTTCTTTCTTTTCTTTCTCTCTGTCTCTGTTCTGTCTCTTCTCCTCTGTCTCTCTCTCTATCTCTATCTCTATCTCCTCTATCTCTACTCTCTCTAATCTCTACTCTCTAATCCCTACTCTCTCTAATCTCTACTATCTCTACTCTCTACTATCTCTACTCTCTCTAATCTCTACTCTCTCTAATCTCTACTCTCTCTAATTTCTACTCTCTCTAATCTCTACTCTCTCTAATCTCTACTCTCTCTAATTTCTACTCTCTCTCTCTCTCTCTCTCTCTGCTCTCCCCTCTCTCTTCTCTCTCTCTCTCTCTCTCTCTCTCTCTCTCTCTCTCTCTCTCTCTCTCTCTCTCTCTCTCTCTCCTCTCTCTCTCTCTCTCTCTCTCTCTCTCTCTCTCTCTCTCTCGCCGGGCACTCAGGTATATCTCCTCCTTCTCCTTGATTAATGAAGCCAATACCTCACCGGCGCGCCTTACCTGAGGGCACAACAAAGGCTCCTCGCAAGTCCTGGCCGTAATGGAGCCTCGGGAGGATTACCATTGATCGCTACAGTTCCCCAAATGGACCATAATACATCAAGACGTTGTAAGACCAAGATGTAACGAGAATTTATTGAGGCAAACCTTATACTGATACTGATGTTGAGAAGTGAACTGAACACTCTTAGAAAAAAAGGGTAGAAAAAGGGTGTTTGTAGTGATGAAATACTGCTACCCTTTTTCTACCCTTACAAATATACCCTTTCGGTTCGACGCAAATATACCTTTTTGCAACCCTCTCGTCTAAAAAGGGTAGATAAAGGGTAGATGAAGGGTATAATCGGCAGCATCTACCCTCCAGCCTGGACATAGGGTTTAAAAAGGGTAGTGATGGTGCGATGTAACAATTCTACCCTTAATATACCCCTTATTTCTGAGAGGGAAGGATATTGAAGCTCTTTTCACGTCAGACTAAACCCTTCATCAGTGCCTCCTAAGAGTAAAAGGGGAATTACTACGTTGTTTTTCGGAAAGAGTTCAGAAATAATTGTGTAAAAGTAATCGCCATTCGCATTTCAGCTATTGACATCCAACCCGTTCTCTTCAGCGCTCCTCAAAAACCCTTACTCCTCTAAATTAAAAAGCAAATTAGGACGTTGTATATAGGAAATAGCTGAAGATATAGTGTAAAAACAATCCTCATTCGCATTTCAGGTAATAATAAACCAACTCGTCCTCTTCAACGTTCCTCAAAAGTCCCTTTCTCCTACGAGTAAAAGGGAATTACTACGTTTTTTTTTTTTTAAGAAGTAGCTGTAGAAATCGTGTAAAGGTAGTCGCCATTCGCATTTCAGCTATTGACATCCAACCCGTCCTCATCTGAGCTACTCAAAAGTCTCTCAAAAGTTCCAAAGTGCTCCTCCTACGAATGAAAAGGGAATTACTACGTTGTCTCATTAGGAATTACCTGAAGAAATCGTGTAAAAGTAATCGCTCTTCGCATTTCAGGTAATGATATCCAACTCGTCCTCTTCTGCGCTCCTCAAAACTCCCTCAGATCCTCTTTTCGCCCTCCCTTCCTTTCCCTTCCCTTCCCTACCCTTCCCTTCCCTTCCCGTCCCTTCCCTTCCCTTCCCTTCCCTTCCCTTCCCTTCCCTTCCCTTCCCTTCCATTCATTCCCCCTTGAGCCAATTTTTTGTTTTGTTCGGTCCAGAGTAAATTAGAAGAAGAACCTGAATGTTGGAGGACCTTTAAGTACCTCTTGCCTGCGTCCTGATATTCTAAAACATTCTTCAAGTTATGACATGGAAGATGGAGGAGAGTTTGTCTTAGTTGTCTTTCTTTTGTTCGTGGGGTTTTTTTTCTGGGTACTTTTTTGGTATATTCTTTGTTTTCTTATTTTCTTCTTTTTCTTCCTCTTTTTCTTTTTTGTTCTTCTTCTTCTACATTTTATACTACTACTACTACTACTACTACTACTCTTATTACTATTATTATTGCTACTACTACTACTACTACTACTACTACTACTACTACTACTACTACTACTACTACTACTACTACTTATACTACTACTACTACTAGAGAGAGAGAGAGAGAGAGAGAGTTTCACAAATGTACTAGATTTCCTCTTTCCTCTCCCCAACCCTCCTCCTCTTCCTCTTCCTCTTCCTTTTCCTCTTCCTCTTCCTCTTCCTCCTCCTCCTCCTCCTCCTCCTCCTCCTCCTCCTCCGCCTCCGCCTCCGCCTCCGCCTCCTCCTCCGCCTCCGCCTCCGCCTCCGCCTCCGCCTCCTCCTCCTCCTCCTCCTCCTCCTCCTCCTCCTCCTCCTCCTCCTCCTCCTCCTCCGCCGCCGCCTTGTCCGGGAACTTACCTCCATACCTTTTATATCTCCGTAAATTGAAGCCAAATGGAGTTACTATTACAAAGGAGATCGGGCAGGTAAAAGTGCGGCGAGAACGTGTTATGCCACAAAGGACATTAAGGGCGGGTGTCTCGTGCACTTATAGAGGGATTTTGGGTCTTTGTGAAAGTTATGAAGAGGGAGGGAGGGAAGGGAGGGTCACTGAAGAGGGAGAAATGCTCTTGTGATTTTGTGGCAAAGCCCTGGAGAGGAGAGAGAAGAGAGAGAGAGAGAGAGAGAGAGAGAGAGAGAGAGAGGAGAAGAGAGAGAGAGAGAGAGAGAGGAGAGAGAGAGAGAGACTATGATAGGGAGGGTTTGGTTGTGTAAAGAGAGAGAGGAAGGAAGATGATAAATGGTAAGGTGAAGGGAGTGTATGTGTGTGGGTGTGTGGGTGTGGGTGTGGGTGTGATATATAGGATTGTTGTTGAAGAAGGAAGGAAAGAAGGATGTAAATTCGTAGGATCGTATAAATAAAGAGGTGATGGGTGATATTTACCTCCCACCAACGATCTCTCCTCTCTCTCTCTCCTCTCTCTCTCTCTCTCTCTCTCTCGGTCTCTCTCTCTCTCTGCCTCTCTCTCTCTCCTCTCTCTTTTCTCTCTCTCTCTCTCTCTCCTCTCTTTCCTCTCTTTTCTCTCTCTCTCCCCCCCCCTCCTCTGACTACCCCTTTACTACACAGGAAACGCAACCCCAGAATAGAAAATCTCGAAAATGATGAGAAAATTGAAAATCCCATGATGTAGATCCTTCAAGGCGGCCCCCCCCCCCTCTCCCCCTCCCCTCCCCACCCCCCCTCCCCAACCCCCCCAACCCGACCTTAGGATGACCGCCCCTCCACCTTCCCTCCTTCCCTCCTTCCTCCCTCCTCCTCCACCTTCCTTTCTCCCTCCTCCTCCACCTTCCTTCCCTCCCTCCTTCCTCCACTCTCCCTCCCTCCCTCCTTCACTTCCCTTCCCTCCCTCCTGCACCTTTCTTCCCTCCCTCCTCCTTCATCTTCCCTCCCTCTTTCCCCCCTCTTTCACTTCCCTCCCTCTCTCCTCCACCTTCCTTCCCTCCCTCCTTCCTCCACTTTCCCTTCCTCCCTCCTTCAGCTTCCCTTCCCTCTCTCCTCCACCTTCCTTCCCTCCCTCCTCATCCACCTTCCCCCCCCCCTCCTCTTCAGCTTCCTTCTTCCCTCCCTCCTTCTCCACCTTCCTTCCCTCCCTCCTCCACCTTCCTTCCCTCCCTCCTCATCCACCTTCCCTCCCTCCCTTCCTCCCTTCCCTCCCACCTCCTTCACCTTCCCTCCTTCACCTTCCCTCCCTCCTCCTTCACCTTCCTCCTCCTTCTGGGTCGTAAACTCCCCCGAACCTTCACAACAAAGAGGTAATTGAGTGATGCTGTGGCGGGAAGGATCAGCGGGCTCCCTCAGGCTCGCCGATAAAAGTTTCCAACCTCACCGCTACATTGAGCCGGCGCTGCGGTCGCCCCTTGAGGCCCTAAGCCGATTGGGTCTTTTGGAAGGCCTCTCTGCCAATCCAACGACGCCTTAGGATGTGAAGAGCCAATAGGACTTAAGGTCTTTGCAGCGGTCCGTCAAATGATGCCTAAATCACGTCTTCTGCCTCGTAATTTCAACCGCCAGATAGATTTTTTTTCGCTCGCTGAATTTTTTTGGTATATCTTTATTTCTTCCTTGGTTTATTTACACTCTGGTTTTTTGGATTTTTTTTCTTTCTTGGTTTATTTAGTTTTTTTGGATTTATCTGTATTTTTACGTGGTTTATTTACACTCTGTTTTTTTTTTTTTTATTTTTTATTTCTTCCTTGGTTTATTTACAGTTTTTTTTTTATCTTTATTTATTTATTTCTTGGTTTATTTAGTTTTTTTTTTCTTTATTTATTCTTTGGTTTATTTACAGTTTTTTTTTCTTTCTTTATTTCTTCTTTGGTTTATTTAGGTTTTTTTTTTTCTTTATTTATTTCTTCTTTGGTTTATTTACAGTTTTTTTTTATCTTTATTTATTTATTTCTTGGTTTATTTACAGTTTTTTTTTTTCTTTATTTCTTCTTTGGTTTATTTAGTTTGTTTTTATTATTTTTAATTTCTTCCTTGGTTTATTGACACTGTTTTTTTGGATTGATCTTTATTTCTTTGTTTATTGACACTGGTTTTTTGGAGTCCTCTTTTTTTCTTCCTTTGGTAACATGAAGGCACACGTGAAGCCTGAACGCCATCAAAGGTAACATTGAGGAATAAGGAAATGTGTTGAGTTATTTTTGATGCTATATGAAGTTTTATAACGTGCCGTCTGTGAGTGTCAGCTGCACAGGTTAAGAAATGGACGCGTTTTATATTTCAACTTCCTTAAACTTCCTTCTTCCTTATTGAACTTCCTTATATTTCACATTTCTACTATTTACATTGGCTAACCTACCTTACGTCGATATAATTCTTTTTAACCAAACACTAGAAATAGCCTTAAATATACGCAGGCTTTAAATCCATGCATAATTTCAGCGTAAAAGTGTATAGAATTAATGTAATGTATGGATAAAAGTAAGAAAAAGGGAAGAGTAGGATTGAACTATAACTTATCCACCACCACAAGTCCACAACCAACAACAACAACAACAACAACAACATCAACAACAACAATAATAATATCACCACCTTTCCTATACACCACCACCAACACCACCAACACCACCAACAACACCAACACCACCACCACCACCACCACCACCACCACCACCACCACCACCACCAACACCACCACCACCACCACCACCACCACAACCACCAACCACCAACACCAACACCACCACCCACCACCACCACCCACCACACCACCACCACCACCACCCCACCACCACCAAACCCCCACCACCACCACCACCACCACCAAACCCCCACCAACACACAACAAACTACATATCCTTCAATACCACCACGTCTCCCCCCGCTCCACCACCGTGTACCCAACCGTCCCGCACAAAACACGCATAGCCGGAAGAGTATCCTTAATGAAAACGATTCCCAAGCATGATTTTTGCATCCATCTCCTTTGTAAATTTGTAAACGCTCCATTTCTGTGTATTTGCTCATATTTTTCTTGCCTGCATTTCCCAACAATATCAAATTTTTTTTTTTTCTTATTTTCCTAGCCTTCAAATTTTCCAACAATATCATAGCTAGTTTTTTTTCTTATTTTCCTTGGCTTCAAATTTTCCAACAATATCATAGCTGTTTTTTTTCTTTTTTTCCTTGCCTTAAATTTTTGAACAATATCATAGCTGGTTTTTTTTTCTTTTTTCCTTGGCTTAAAAATGTTTACAATATCATAGCTGTTTTTTTTCTTTTTTTCTTGCTTTAAAATTTTCCAACAATATCATAGCTAGTTTTTTTTCTTTTTTCCTTGGCTTAAAATTTTCCAACAATATCATAGCTAGCTTTTTTTTCTTTTTTCCTTGGCTTAAAATTTTTCAAACAATATCATAGCTGGTTTTTCTCCTTTTTCCTTGCTTAAAATTTCCAACAATACCTAAAGCTGGAGTTTTTTTTCTTTTTTCCTTGGCTTAAAATTTCAAAACAATATCATAGCTGGTTTTTGACTTTTTTACCTGGGCTAAAATTTTCCAAACAATACATATAGCTAGTTTTTTTTTCTTATTTTCTTGGCTTAAAATTTTTCAACAATATCATAGCTGGTTTTTGCTCCTTTTCCCTTGCATTAAAATGTTCAAACAGCACTACCTATATACAAATAGAAGACAGAAGTTAAAATATATAGATCAACATGGAATAAAAGAGATAATGAAATAAGAAGGAGTGAAGCCAAGAAAGAAAAAAAAAAAAAAGAGAATCACAGTTGTTATTGTTTTACGAATTTTGTTTCTTATTGTTTACATTTCTCGTGTTTCATTTCATTAAGATCGATTCAACATTTTTATTTCGTTAGTTTTTTTTATTTCTTTTCGTTTACCTCCACCTTTGGTTATTGTTTGTGTTGCTCGTTTCTCCCCTTGTGTTTCCGCCCTCCATTACAGTTTTTCCCCTCATTTTTATCCGCTCTTGATGTGTTCTCCTTTCATCTTCCCTCATCTTCCTTCCTCCCCCTTCCTGCCCCACTCCCCCCTTTATACCCCACTCTCCTTCACTTTTTCCCTCGTATTTTCTTTCTGTTCACTCGCACTCGCTTTCCGTAATTACTTGTTCGAATTTTAAGGACACTGTATTGCTTTTGTGTTGCAGGCTTTGATCGCGTGTTGTTCTGCTTTCTTACGGGTGTGCTAAGTTACTTTTTGTGTTTCATGTATTGCTTGTAAGTTGTGTTTCTGTATTTGTTATTTTTGTTGCAGTACGTCGTTATGGTGTTACTGTGTTTTATGGGGTTAATATTGTACTGTGTCTCTCTCTCTCTCTCTATCTATCTCTGTCTCTCTAACTATCTC
>JACEEZ010003119.1:32500-35000 GCA_016584305.1 Chionoecetes opilio
CCCGCCACTTCGCTTCGGCCAGACTCCCGCGCCATCTAGTAGGCAATAAAAAAAGGCTGTAATCCACGACCCAATACCCTTAGCGAATCCCTAGTGAATCCCGGGCGTCCGTGAGGGAAGCAGCGAAGCCTCACGGACCAACGAGGCAGAGAGGCAGAGAGGAAATCGAATGGCGTAGTTAAGTTTCATTTGGTGTAGTTTCTTAATTGCTGCTCTGTTCCCCCCTCTCCCTCCCTCCCTCTCTCTGTTATTTTGGGGCTTAAAGCAGCTGACTCGGACTGGCTGGTGTGTTGTTGCTGTTGTTGTTGTTGTTGCTGTTGCTGTTGTTGTTGTTGTTGTTGTTGTTGTTGTTGTTGTTCTCTTTACCGGGTTCTCTTCACGCCTCTCTCTCTTCTATTTGCTGAAAGAACAGAAGGGCGGTGAGGAGGAGGAGGAGGAGGAGGAGGAGGAGGAGGAGGGGGAGGAGGAGGAAGAGGATGGAGGAGGAGGAGGTGAGGAGGAGGAGGTGAGGAGGAGGAGGAGGATGGAGGAGGAGGAGGAAGAGGATGGAAGAGGAAGAGGAAGAGGAAGAGGAGAAGACGGAGTAGGAGGTGACGTGGAGGAGTGACAGAAGAGACGTGGGAGGAATGAAGATAAGGAGGAGGAGGAGGAGGAGGAGAAGGAGGAGAAGGAGGAGAAGGAGGAGGAGGAGGAGGAGGAGGAGGAGGAGGAGGAGGAAGAGAAAGAGGAGGAGATAACAGAAAAGTAAAAAGTGATAAAAGAGGCAAAAAACTAAGATAAGCAAGCGTAACAAAAAAAAAGCCAACAAGACACAAGACAAAGAAAGACAGAAAGACAAAGCAAAAGAAAAGAAAAGGAAAATAGCAAGGGAAAAGAAAAGAAAGAAAACAACAACAACACACTGGCGCTCTTCTATATTTTCATTCGGTAAATATTTGCATTATATATATATATTTTTTTTTATCATCTTTCGTTCTTTCATTGAGTTTTTTTTACTATCGTTGTTTTGTGTGTGTGTTTTGTGACTTAATCTTCCTTTGTATATTTGTTTTATCTATTTACTTTAGTGTTTTATCTTTGCTCTCTCTCTCTCCTCCCTCTCTCCTCCCCTCTCTCTCGCTCCTCTCGCTCTCCTCTCTCTCTCCCTCTCCTCCTCTCTCTCTCTCTCTCCTCCTCTCCTCTCCTCTTCTCTCTCTCTCTCTCTCTCTTTTTCTCTTCTCTCTCTTCTTCTCTCTCTCTCTCATCTTTACTTCATGTTTTCATCTTGCTCTCTCTCTCTCTCTCTCTCCTCTCTCTCCCTCTCTCTCTCTCTTCTCTCTCTCTCTCTCTCTCTCTCTCTCTCTCTCTCTCTCTCTCTCTCTCTCTCTCTCTCTCTCTTCCATTTACTATAGTGTTTTAGCTTTGCATTGCTAGATAAAGGTGGCCGTTGAAGGCGTTGGGTCTTAAGAAGAAGAAAAAAACTAGTAGAGCGGCGCCTTACCGATAGTCTCTTCGTACGTGTTAATAAAATGAACTCGGTGATTATATATGTATCAGAATAGATGAATAGTTTAATATAGGGTTTATATTAATTACAGTTTTGTTTCGGGTCGTTTTTTTTACACATTATTTTAAGATTCACGATTTTCTGGCATTTTCGTATTTCGTAAAAAAAAAAAAAAAAAAAAAAACTTTCTTTTTTTCCCTTTTTATTTTTGTTATTTTCTTGTTTTTCTTTGTTTTTCTGTTTATTGCTCTTGTTCATGTTGCAGTTACCTTTGTATTGCCCGCTTTTATTACTTGTCCTTACTTTTCCGTTATCTCTGTTTCCTCCTCCTCCTCCTCCTCCTCCTCCTCCTCCTCCTCCTCCTCCTCCTCCTCCTCCTCCTCCTCCTCCTCCTCCTCCTCCTCCTCGTCTTCCTTCTCTTCATTCCTCCCACGTCTCGTCTGTCACCTCTCCACCTCACCTCCCTCCTCCTCCCTTCTCCTCCTTCTCCTCCTTCTCCTCCTCCTCCTCCTCCTCCTCTTCTCTCCTCCTTCCTCCTCCCCCTTCCTCATCTTCCTCCTCCTCCATTTCCTCCTCCTCCTCCTCTTCACCACCCCAAGACTCCAAACACTCCATCCACATTTAGGAGTGTATGTGCTGATTGCATAGCCACAGGACACACACACACACACACACACACACACCACACACACACACACACACACACACACACACACACAACACACACACACACAACAACAGACACACACACAACACACACACAACAACACACACACACACACACACACACAGCACACACACCACACACACACACACACAACACACACACACAGACACACACACACACACACACAACACACACACAGACACACACACACAGACACACACACACAGACACACACACAGACACACACACACACACACACACACACACACACACACCACCAAACCTGTTGTTTACATACCAAGGTAGAATACATACAAGAGAGTATATCCAAAAATACTCCAAGGTAA
>JACEEZ010003119.1:42500-65000 GCA_016584305.1 Chionoecetes opilio
GGATAATCTATAGCTGATGTGTAGTCTTGATTATAGCCGCGCGCCGCCCCTCGCCTGCTACTACGTCTGCAGAATCTTAATCATGTCGTCCCCCCATAGAAGACGAGTCCCCCCCATAGAAGACGAGTCCCCCCCATAGAAGACGAGTCCCCCCATAGAAGACGAGTCCCCCCATAGAAGACGAGTCCCCCCATAGAAGACGAGTCCCCCCATAGAAGACGAGTCCCCCCATAGAAGACGAGTCCCCCCATAGAAGACGAGTCCCCCCATAGAAGACGAGTCCCCCCATAGAAGACGAGTCCCCCCATAGAAGACGAGTCCCCCCATAGAAGACGAGAGAACAATTTGTATAGGAGGAATAGTAAGGGGCTGGCACGGGACATGGAAGTATAGTTGGTAGACCCTGGGAAGACCGAGTGTTGCGTAACTTGCGTTGTTGTTATATAATGAGCTTTAAAGAGGGGCTGGATAGGGTTCATGGATGGGGATGAAAGGTGGATGTAGGTAGTGTTAGGTGACAGGAACTACCACGTGTAGGTCTCGCGGACTCTTGTAGCTTCCTTATTTTCTGATGTTCTTATGTCTCACGGCCTCTTGTAGCTTCCTTATTTCTTATGTTCTTATGAGGTCACCACAGTATATTTTTGCACTTGTTGCTTAGTGGTTAGTGCACAGGTGGTTCACTAGGGTACTAACAACATAGCATGACCGGTAAGATACGACTCTAAGCACTAAATGATATACAGTCATACAGTGATGAGTGAGAACCAGCCTGAACTTATTTATTTATAGAGAATTTATAAATATTGACACTAATTTCCCTGCCTTGAGAAACAGTAATCCGTTAGCACTATTAAGACCTATTTTTCTAGCAGCACCTATTTGAAGCAACACTTCCTCTATGTATGGGGAGCGCGGGAAGGTGGTGAGACGATGGGGCGGGAAGGTGGTGAGGCGATGGGGCGGGAAGGTGGTGAGGCGATGGGGCGGGAAGGTGGTGAGGCGATGGGGCGGGGAGGTGGTGAGGCGATGGGCGGGAAGGTGGTGAGACGATGAGGCGGGAAGGTGGTGAGGCGATGGGGCGGGAAGGTGGTGAGGCGATGGGGCGGGAAGGTGGTGAGGCGATGGGGCGGGAAGGTGGTGAGGCGATGGGGCGGGAAGGTGGTGAGGCGATGGCGCGGGAAGGTGGTGAGGCGATGGGCGGAAGGTGGTGGGGTGATGGGCGGGAAGGTGGTGAGGCGATGGGGCGGGAAGGGAGTCGCGTTGCTGATAGATGGAGAGACTTTGATTACTTTCAGACCCACTTTTCACCCCCGAGCCAGCAGGGTTGTATAAGGTGCTTGAGAGACTGGGTGGCCGAGGGCAGGAAAATGTAGTATAAAGAATAATAAGATAGCAAGTATAGTTGTATAGTTCGTAGCCTATTGTTCTTGTTCAGGATTTACGATAGCTAGCTAGGGAGATGAGATCGTTGTGAATTCAATAATAAAAAATTAAAAAATATATATATACTATACACATATATATGAAGTAGAATGTAGGTTATAGCGTAGTTGAAATTGTAGTTTAGCAAATATATAGTTGTATAGTTAGTAGACATAGCAGGTATCCTATTATCCTTTCTTGTTATTCAGGATTTACGATAGCTAGAGAGATAAACTGAGAGACTGAAATGGTGCAAACTTATCCAAATATTGCCCTTCTGTTATTGATATTGACACCATTTAATTGATAGTGTAATTCAGTTATCTCCTGTATTATCAGTTATCTAACCTAACCTTCCTAACCTAACCTAACCTATCCTATCCTATCCTAACCTAACCTAACCTTACCTAACCTTCCTAACTTAACCTATCCTAACCTAACCTAACCTTCCTAACTTAACCTAACCTAGCCTAACCTAACCTAACCATTCCTAACCTAACCTAACCTAACCTAACCTAACCTAGAATAGTAGTTTAATAGTCCCTTATTTCCACTTAGCCTGAAGAAGTGTAATTAAAATGGTAGTTTAATAGTCCCTTATTTCCCCTTAGCCTGACGTTATAGTCCCTTATTTCCACTTAGCCTGAAGAAGTGTAATTAGAATGGTAGTTTAATAGTCCCTTATTTCCACTTAGCCTGACGTTATAGTCCCTTATTTCCACTTAGCCTGACGAAGTGTAATTAGAATGGTAGTTTAATAGTCCCTTATTTCCACTTAGCCTGACGAACAGGTGTGGTAAGAGATCCGCTCTAGAAGACGCGACCGTTAGCCTGCCCAACGGATAGGGTCGTCTAAAGCCCAGTCCACAGCCAAACGACCCGTACCCTGCAAGGAGATATCCACAGCGCAGGGAGCGGCGCACTCGTTACTGATATGGGGTAAGAGTCAAAACCCTCGTCCTTGAGACATATAGGGTAGTACGCTACACCTTCGTCTTTGAATATGTGGTAAGTGTATAAAATGGAAGATGTAGGTAGATGTAAACTGTGAATATGTGAGAGAGAGGAGAGAGAGGAGAGAGAGGAGAGAGAGAGAGAGAGAGAGAGAGAGAGAGAGAGAGACTTTATATGGTTCTTAAGAGGTTCTACTATCATAATATAATGCAGTTTTAAGACTGAAATGATAGTTTTACACTTATATCCACATAGCAGTACATAATAATAACCATGGAAATAATACAAAACGTTAATAAAAATATATACAAACAAGGTACAACCCCCCTTCCTTGCAGCACACAGATTTATCGCAATACCTCGAGAAGCACGGCGGGGGTCTGCATCCTAGAAACGTCAAGTTATTGCTCTTCCAACTGCTGCGGGGGCTGTCCTATTGCCACCGGCGGCGCATCCTTCACAGGGACATCAAGCCGCAGAATCTCCTCATCTCGGAAATCGGCGAGCTCAAAATTGCTGACTTTGGTGCGTGTCTGTTCTGTTTCGTTTATTTTATTCGTATTTTTGTAGTAATTATAGTTGTCTTGTAGGACTTTCTTGCGTGTGTTTCATCGTTTTTTGTAGTTTTTACTTTATATATACGTATTCTGGAGTATCTTGTTTTATCCTTAGAATTAGAATCCTTATCCTCTACAAGGCATCACCCACCATTAGTAAGTGAAGGCAGGTACTACAGTAGGTTATTAAGCGTGGTAATACTCGCTAGAAGTAAAGGGGGTACATATTTTTTAGTTATCAGAAATGAGTAACTGAAATCATGAACGTAGTAGTAGTAATACTCGCTAGAAATAAAGACATTACATATTTTTTAGTAATCGGTGATGAATCTCAAGCCATGTTTTGTTATTACAGTAAAACCTCTCGTATTCGGACTCTCATTATTCGGACTTTGACATTATTCGGACCTCCTCTTTTTTTGGGGGTCGAAATTTCCTAGCTATATAATGTATATACGCCTAGAATTTTTTTTTTTTTTTAGGGGTCGAAATTTCCTAGCTATATAATTTATATACGCCTAGAATTTTTTTTTTTTTTTTTTTTTTTTAGGGGTCGAAATTTCCTAGCTGTATAATGTATATACACCTAGAATTTTTTTTTTATTTTTTTTTATTTAGGGGTCGAAATTTCCTAGCTATATAATTTATATACGCCTAGAATTTTTTTTTTTTTTTTTTTTTTTAGGGGTCGAAATTTCCTAGCTATATACTTTATATACGCCTAGAATTTTTTTTTTTTTTTTTTTTTTTTTAGGGGTCGAAATTTCCTAGCTATATAATTTATATACACCTAGAATTTTTTTTTTTTTTTTTTTTTATATATATATACCTATCCCCTCATTATTCGGATCCTTGCATTACTCGGACCACTCCTTGGCCCAATTAGTCCGAATATGAGAGGTTTTACTATATACGAGTAACTGAAAATTAATCAAGTCGTGGTTTGCAGGTCTAGCACGAGCCAAGTCCGTGCCGTCGCACACGTACTCGCACGAGGTGGTCACGCTGTGGTACCGGCCGCCCGACGTGCTGCTCGGCTCCACAGACTACTCCATGTCCCTGGATATGTGGGGCGTGGGCTGCATCTTCACTGAAATGATCACGGGAGTCCCGGCGTTTCCAGGGGTCAGGGACATACAGGACCAGCTGGACAAAATATTTAAGGTACGTAGCACTTTGAATTAACTCCTAAATAAGTTCGCATTCGTAAGTCACGCATTTGAAGTGAACGTCATTCCATAAACAACGTAATGTGAGGCGTTGATTTGAAGGCGAGTCGTGCGTGATAAGAACATAAAAACGTAAGAAAATAAGGAAGCTACAAAAGTCCGTGAGACCTACACGAGGTACTCACTTAACTCACTCACTTAACTCACTCACTACTTAACTAACTCATGCACTCACTCACTTAACTCACTTAACTCACTCACTCACTCACTTCACTCACTTCACTCACTCACTTCACTCAACTCACTTCACTCACTTCACTCACTCACTTCACTCACTCACTTCACTCACTCACTTCACTCACTCACTTCACTTCACTCACTTCACTTCACTCACTTCACTCACTCACTCACTTCACTCACTCACTCACTTCACTCACTCACTTAACTCACTCACTCACTAACTCACTCACTTAACTCACTCACTCACTTAACTCACTCACTTCACTCACTCACTCACTTAACTCACAACTCACTCACTTAACTCACTCACTCACTCACTCACTCACTCACTCACTCACTCACTCACTCACTCACTCACTCACTCACTCACTCACTCACTCACTCACTCACTCACTCACTCACTCACTCACTCACTCACTCACTCACTCACTCACTCACTCACTCACTCACTCACTCACTCACTCACTTCACTCACTCACTCACTCACTCACTTAACTTATGAATCCATTACTTCCCTTTCTACTGTTGTTATTGTGATGCGTTAAGATGATTCCTGTGCCCTGAACGTAACTTAGGAATCTGTTACTTCTCGCTCTACTGTTGTTACTGTGATGCATTAAGATGATTCCCGTGGCCTGAACGTGTCTGTGTCTGCAGGTTGTGGGCACCCCGGCGGAGGAGACGTGGGCGGGGGTCACGCAGCTGCCCAACTACAAGCCCCACCGCCTCGTCCTGCACCGGCCCCGCAGGATGGCCTCCGTGTTCCCCAGACTCAACGACCTTCCCCACGCTGAGTCCCTCGCCACCATGTTCCTACAGGTGGGTGGCGCGGCCTTGACCCTTGACCCTAACCCCTTCACGCCCAAATCTTTCCTTTGCTATAAAAAAATGTATGTTGTTAGCCATAAAATTACGAGAAGTTACTTAATATGCCGAATTAGTTAGTCGGCGAGGATACTAAAAAGGTCATATCTATAAAAAATTGCTTATAGTCACTAAGAATCGTCTAATGGTAGCCAAATTACAATGAATATGACGTTCTGGGCCTCGAGTAGTTAGCCCACGAGGTGATGAAAGGAAGAGTGCGCATGGAATCACTGTGGGACATGTTTATTCATGTCTTGGAAATTAGAGAAACATGTTGAAATTCTGACCCCATTATTTTATTTCACATCAAATTTCAGTTATTAACAATTGGGTTGTGAGAGATTATTTCAGGCGCCTAGAATTGAAACGGCACAAGCGCCACTTTTAAAAAAACTGAGAAAAATGCGCTTAAAGTTTAATCTAAGAAAATCAAGATATGAAACGGCACAAGCGCCACTTTTTATCAATGAATAAAATGCACCTAAAGTGTTTTCAAAGTAAATCAGCAACAAATGAAGATATTGTAATGGGGTTTGTTTTATTAGAAAGGTGGCGGTGGTTTTTTTTTTAAAGTGGCGCTTGTGTCGTTCAATTCTAGGCGCCTGATTTGTTCTTCAGTATGAATCTTAATAGTATGTTTTTATATTCATTCTATAGTGTATCATTCTATAATCATTCTATAGTGTATCATTCTATAATCATTCTATAGTGTATCATTCTATAGTGTATCATTCTATAGTGTATCATTCTATAATCATTCTATAGTGTATCATTCTATAGTGTATCATTCTATAGTGTGTCATTCTATAGTGTATAATTCTATAATCATTCTATAATCATTCTATAGTGTATCATTCTATAATCATTCTATAGTGTATCATTCTATAGTGTATCATTCTATAGTGTATCATTCTATAGTCATTCTATAGTGTTCATTCATAATCTCTATAGTGTTCATTCTATATCATATAGTTCATCTAGTGTATCATTCTATAGTGTCATTCTATAGTGTTCATTCTATAGTGTATCATTCTATAGTGTATCATTCTATAGTGTATCATTCTATAGTGTATCATTCTATAGTGTATCATTCTATAGTGTATCATTCTATAGTGTATCATTCTATAGTGTATCATTCTATAGTGTGTCATTCTATAGTGTATCATTCTATAGTGTATCATTCTATAGTGTATCATTCTATAGTGTATCATTCTATAGTGTGTCATTCTATAGTGTATCATTCTATAGTGTATCATTCTATAGTGTATCATTCTATAGTGTGTCATTCTATAGTGTATCATTCTATAATCATTCTATAGTGTATCATTCTATAGTGTATCATTCTATAGTGTATCATTCTATAGTGTATCATTCTATAGTGTATCATTCTATAGTGTATCATTCTATAATCATTCTATAGTGTATCATTCTATAGTGTATCATTCTATAGTGTATTCATATCTCATAGTGTGTCATTCTATAGTGTATCATTCTATAGTGTATCATTTTATAGTGTATCATTCTATAGTGTATCATTCTATAGTCATTCATAGTGTTCATTCTATAGTGTATCATTCTATAGTGTAATATCTATAGTGATCATTCATAATCATTATAGTGGTCATTCTATAGTGTATATCAATTTCTATAGTGTATCATTATAGTGTATCATTCTATATCATCATAGTAGATCATTCGTATGTGCACCATTTACTGATCTTATAGATACTTCTAAGATCTATAGTATTGCTAGTAAAGTATAGTGATTAAAGAGTATTTAGAAAATAGTTATATTATAGAATTCGTATAGGAATAATTCATGACAGATTGGATTTTTACATGTTTAAATTAAGATTAGTATGAGTATAAGTATATATTAAGTCTATAGTTATAAGGGAAGATTTGTCAGTACATAAAGAAAAGAATTCTCGAGACGGCTGAACACTATTTGATGATCTTCCACAACCCATATATGAACTAGCGCCAGGTAAGCCAAGGAACCTGGTAATGGGGGCAGTAACCTTGCTAACTTACCAAAGGAGAGGTGTGCATTAAGATGTGTGTGTGTAGCAATAGCTCTAGTACAGTAAAACCTCTCGTATTCGGACCCTCATTATTCGGACTTTGACATTATTCGGACCTCCTCCTTTTTTTTTTAAAGGGAAGGTTAAAATTTCCTAGCTATATATACTACACCTAGATTTTTATGTTTGTATATATTTTTTAAGGGGCGAAATTTCCTAGCTAATATATACACCTAGAATTTTTTTTTTTTTTTTTTTCATATCTCCCCATATATAATCTCCCCCATTCTTCGGATCCTTGCCCAATTAGTCCAAATATGAGAGGTTTTACTGTAATTTAGATATTGAGTATGTATGCAGTGTACACCAAAACTTATGATTAATGTAGGCTACAGGTATATGATTTTCATTAAGGACGAGATTAAGATATTCCTCAGTTATGTTTTTCCACTGGGCTGACCTGATGGGAATTGGGAGAAACTGGGATTCAAACTGGAAAAGCGTAGATTTAAAAAAGAAATAGGGAAAAACTGGTTCATAAATAGGGTGGTAGATGATTGGAATGGACTCAGTCATCAGTAGTTAGTGGGGAGTCAATAGGGAGTTTTAAAAGGAGGCTGGACAAGTTCATGGATGGGGATGCAAGGTGGATGTAGGTAGTATCAAGTAACAGGTACTACCACGTGTAGGTCTCACGGCCTCTTGTAGCTTCCTTATTTTCTTATGTTCTTATTCCCTCGGCAGATCAATCCATCTTCTCCGTGGGCGGCGTGAGGTTAGCGCAGGAGCTGAGGAACTACCCCACCTCCGTCATACAGGCAGCCAGAGAGATCAGAAAGTTGGTCTAGTTACTGATAAGTCCTTTGCCAAAATTTAGTTATAGGAACAGCATCATGTACACCTTTACCTAATCCATCATAATCTAAAGACATATTTTTGCAAGTTAAATTTGTAACTGTTCATCATATTTGTCTGTACAGAACGTTATTTTGGGGCGATCTTGTAGGCGTGAGGTATATAACTTTGAATACACCGGGCAAGAATGGCACCAGGGAGGAAAGTATTTTTAATAGTTATTATCTTCGTGCGTCCTTAAAGTCAAAACTCAAAACCCCGTGAACATTTCAAACTATTTTCATATACGTATAATATTTCCAATGGTGATATTTTCCGTTGACTTGACATGGTGAAGGTGTAAGTGTTGCGTGTTCTGTTTTATAAAGATATTTGAGATAATAGTTTGATTTATAGATTTGTAGTCAGATATTATATGTATTTAGAAAAGTTCAAGGAAATGCAGCTCACGTGCTCGAATTCTCTCATGGAGTTTATGATATCATTTTTCGGTAGTGAAGGAAAACATTTTTGTATTGGGAGAGGCAGCTGACATGGTAGTGAATCTTCATAAGGAGAACTGAAACTATACACTAACTATCTGGATTAGTTTCAACAATATCAAAATAGTACTCTGATGTCACATAAATTACTCTTTACAACTCGATACACCAGCATTCACCAACAGCATTCACTAACAGCATTCAACAACAGCATTCAACAACAGCATTCACCAACAGCATTCACTAACAGCATTCACTAACAGCATTCACCAACAGCATTCACCAACAGCATCTTAACAGCATTCACCAACAGCATTCACCAACAGCATCTTAAACAGGAGAACAAAAATTTGTCTCATGATGCTCACAAAACATTCGACTGAAAATAAATACTAGAGGCAATTTCCTTTTCAATGGTCAGCCACACTACACTCCAACAAAGAATCTGAAAGCTGGTGCTATTGATGACATACCAGCCAGTATTAACCCATCGCATAGACCCTAATTATCCCTCCAGCAAACCTAGACACTCAGACCATTCTAACCAGCAGTACTTTTATTGATCATAGCCTTGGAGGTTCACTTAGCTAATATATTTCATTTTGCATTTAAAACTATATGCTTGAGGAAAACCAACAAAGCGTGACATTACTTATGCTTAATTAAGACAGTATCCTAATCAATAACTAATCACCATCATTAAATACTTGACTTTGAATACTTAAATACTTGACTTTGAATACTTAAAATACTTTTCAACAAGAGAGCAATGAGACAAAACTGTAATTAGTTTTAGCTGGACGTATAACTAAAATCAGTGCATATTTTCTTTTGTAACAGCAAACTTTTTAACAGTGGTAAGTAAACATTTTCATAGATGTTCATTTTTATCGCTGTCATGTTTTGATGTGATTCCGATAGACTACTTTTTCTCCATGTTTTTTCCTGTGTAGAGAGAGCACTCCTCTTTGTGCCAGTGTTGCGATACATCTTTGTGTGTGAACCACTCAGGAATGGTCCATTTTTAGGCTTTTAAATCCATAGTAGACCTCTCCATTTATTTGAAGGTATCCACCAGAAATACCTTGTGCTTAAGGATATATTTTGCCTTCAATATTCAGACATGATGTACTGCAAAGTTTATCACAGTTGTCTCTGTTCCCGTGTCATCAGAGTGAAGCTTACCGTGACCTCATAAGATTCACTGTCATGGACAAGTTGTCATCTGCTACAGTGATTGAAAACTAAACTTTTAGAGAAGATGTATGTTAGATGTAGATGTAGGAATTATCATTTTTTTAATAGAAGTAGGACTGTAGATGTAAATACAGCAATAGTATTAGCTTCAGAGTTTTAAATAGCTGTCATTTGTAGATTTCAATTTAAAGAACAAGTATGATAAAGTTTATGTAGATAAACAGTGTTGGAATGTGTGGACACTTCACACCTCTAAACCCTTGGGTAGTGTGGAGCTTAAAGAGCATTACTGTATTGTATAGATTATTGTTTTTTACATGAAAGAAAATTTGCAAGATATTGAACCAAATTTTAATAATGCTCAAAAGTTATTATTGCTGTTACTGTTTTGGCCATATTCTTATTTATGTTTGATCCAAGAAGCTATCACATACCCCTATTTTAACAAATCAATGATATATTACAAAATACTATGCAACAGCAATGACTTCCAATTTTTTTATACTTTACTTAACAGACACAAGTTAAGCGTTTGGCCTGTGGAGCTTTGGTAATTTTGTACATTTCTTAAGTGGCCTCAACATCCCACAACACTGACTCACAAGTGTAGCATTTATTGGGAACAAGTATGTGTTCAGGAAACATGGCACCATCATGTTACTTATTACTGTCAATCCTCTTCACTACACTTCATCTGTGATCTAGTTTTACATCCTTGACGTTTGCCGCTTCAACGAAGCAAATCATAAAAATTATTAACTTATTCTAACTATGTATATATGGTTCTAGTAATCATTAGTCACTTTTTCCTTCCCTGACTAGTAGTGGCTTACTATGACCTATGTTTGCTGCAGCACTGCACTGTTTCCAACATAATCATTCCTAAATTTCACTGAACACATATGCATCTGTTCCCCAGCCAAAAATATTAACAGCTTAATTTTGATACAAATGCAAGTGTGTTCCTTAATATGCACAGTAGCTCCACTTTTTTTGCACATTTTTTGTGTACAATACACTGATTGCTATCGAAACTGTGATAATGTATTCAACACAACGTATACTGGGATAAAGTTATCGATGCACACGACATAATACTCTATTGTTCATAGCCCTGTAAATCTGTTCAAAGAAATTAGATATTTAAACTTTTTTACTGACATTCACATTGGACGTGGTCAAGAAGAGTCCCTGAGTCACCACTACCTCCTTCTGTGACAGGCTTGGGTGTGAAACACATAGTGGGCTCGCCATGCCAGGGCCAACGGGCAGAGGGGCGCACAGGCTGAGGGGTGATGCGTGTGTGCCGGGCAGGCAGTGCAGGCTGGGGAAATGCCACCCCATGTAAATCTGTTTTTTGTAAGAGTGTGTGTGTGTGTGTGTGTGTGTGTGTGTGTGTGTGTGTGTGTGTGGAGCAGTGGTGGTGCCGTTGGCCTGGCAGGCGGGCGCCGGACACCTACACTCGGCCACACGCAGCAAGGCTTATTCAGTATTGGTTCTTCATTCTCAAAAACTTAATGTAGCCTAATCTTTTGTATGCATGAAATATTTGTTTTAAGTGTTAGGCATCATCATACAGTTTCAATTTTATTTGTTACCATGTGTCTAGTATGATGCTATGTAGGTGTACAATCAAAAGTGTGGCCAAGCAGAACTTCCCTTGTGCCCGGGAGACTTGAAGGTCCTGTGCCACGGGGACTGTAAAGGTAGGCTTGGATTGCTAGTAGGAACCTTCATAGTTTGCCTCTTTTCATTTTCTTTTCTATTGTGTATTTTTCTGTCATCATCGAGCGTGTCTGAAAAGCACCGCCTGTGAGTGTAGGTGTCGGCAAGACCTGTTGCTCAAGGGTGTGAGAGCCTGCGGTGCCTAGGACCCTCTGGGGTGACTGTCTGCCCTGTGCTGCTGCTGCTGCTGCTGCTGCTCTTGCTGCTGGCTCATGCAGCTGGTCTGGTCTTCATGTAGATTGTAAAAAGTTAAAACATTGTATAGTGTTTATAAAACTACATACCTTGTTTGAAAGCATGTGACTGATGTGGCCTCAGTCTCCAGCAGTGAGTTGAGTGGCTGACTATGAAGCTCACCACTTAATTTTACATATTTATTCCCCAAACATGTATTTTATGTCTTTGCTTTTTGGCTTTATGTAACTGCTTGGTTTATTTCAGTATAACTTTTCTTCTGTGTTCACAATTTCATTTTGTTCATTTTAGCAAAACTATTGAGTGCCCAAAGAAATTATAATTTTAGTCTGTGTCTTATTTCTTTGATTAGACGTTTTAACCCGGCCGTGCGCTCCACTCCCAGACAGAGCAGACCAAGGATGATGTATAGCTATTACCCTTGGAGCAGCCTGTGTAGAGATCTTTCTAGACGGGTGGCACCTTGTAGGGCCTGGACATTTGACATCCCTGAAGGTGGCTTGTGAAAAAATAAATGCAGTGCTACTATTAGCATTGTTAACTGTTGTTCTTTGTTTTATGAAGAGAAAGTTGGTATTATTAGGCATCAGGAAATATTCACAATCCCAGGGCTTGTAAAAAAATAAAAGCTATTCATGCCAATGGTATGATAAGAAATAAAATTTGTCACTTTGTAATTCATAGGAATGGAATTTTTTCTCTGTGTGTACAAACCTTCATTCATGTATCATTCTCATTTTTCTACACACTTGGATGCGACTGATCACCGCGTATGGATGTGATTGTAACAGAGTAGCTCAAGGTACTACATCAGTATCTGCACATCAGTTTTCAAAAGTATCAAAAGCGTATCTAGTTTTTGAGAGAGTGCTTCCTGAGTCCCCCACACCCCTCCCCCGTGCCAAGGCAGACGCGCCTCACCAGATTGTGGGAAAGCTTTATTCATGAGTAATAATGCCTGCAATACAAAATGTGTGTATTTATACCCTTTCTTCCACACACAGAATCTTGCTTGATTTGTAGGTAAACATGAATAACTATATAGGTAGGCATCCACCTTAATGTCTTCATAGTTGACACCTTTAGATTACATATATTTTCTATAGTTATGTCTGCTAGCCGGCCCCTCAAGGCCGTGTCCCTGCAGCATTGCCTAGCAGCCTGTATGGCAGTGCCTTGTGCAGGTATGGGGCTCAGCCTGGCATTAGCCTCTGTCTCTGGCTAAGGCAGTAACATTAATAATTATGACATGAAGTAGACCCATGCAGGGTACCGTAAACCTTAATAAAAAATAAAAAATCTGATGAAGCATCTATGGATGAGGTAGTAGTTAGTACAGTCAATATAGATCTAGATGGTTTTATGATAAGACAAACTATTTTATGAATTTAAAAAAATGTGGCTGTAGATAATGTAAGTTTATTGCAGGAACTACCACGTGTAGTCTATCAGCCCGTATAGGTTTCTTGTATTATGTGTGAGTTGGTGCGGTGGCTACCCGTCCCCGCCCCCACGAGTGAGGGGGAAGGGAGGTCGCCACTCGCCATCCCATCTCAAAGCTACTCTGAAGATTTTAGCAATGAGCATCTAACTAAGTGTTAATATTGATCTATATCGGGTGTTACAATAAAATTAAGTTTTGCTAGACGACAGGTGAAGGGAGTCCCATAGCAGTGTGTGAGATCCAAGGATATTTTACCTTAGTGAGATCGACAGTCTCGTTCAACACGGATCGAGACAGGCCGATCCTCGCAGCCGCCGCAGTGCGCAGTCAGTTCAGTTGTTGGTCGGGAGTCAGGCCTTTTTCAACGGCACTCCCTGACGTGTTTCTTCTTGCTGTCTGGGCCTTTACTTTGTTTTCTTCTCTTATTCTATCGTATTAGTTTCTTTTTTTCTTTCTTCTTATTTTCTCTGGTCATCCAAAAACTGTTGATTGTTCTTTTTGCTTCTTCCACATTCCCCTCTCCGTACAAATACTCCCCCACTATATCCTCTTCCTCCTCTAAGTAAGGTTGTTGTAGCCTCACACTTTTCTTTCTTTCATTACTGTAGGCTGGGCACCATAGCAGAAAATGTTTTAAGTCCTTTTCCGCCCCACATAAATCACAAGTTATTTCTTCTCCCCAAAACCTCCTTCTGTCGTTTAGTTGTAGGTTGTTTGTCCTGCACTTGAACAGACACTTGAACAGACACTTGAACGCAGCAGCCGCGACAGGTCAGCAGTGTTGTTGTTCAACTTGTCAGTGCTGCTGCTGCTGCTGCTGCTGCAAACCATCCACTCCACACGAGGCGCAGGTGATCGTCCAGCTGCTGTGTACTGAAGGTGGGAATCCAAACGTTCTTATTTCCTCCGGTGTACGTTACAGAGTATGTGTATTACAGCAACTACCACGTGTAGATCTACCGCCTCTTGTAGCCTCCTATGTTCTGTTCAACATCGCCGCCATGCTGTGGAGATCGACTCGCCAGACAAACACTTAACACCGACAGCCTGTCAGTGTCAGTCATTAGTTTCTAGGCAATGCCCCAACTATATGTTGCGTTCGGCTGAAACAATCGTCAAAGCTTTTAGGCGAGTCAACAAGGAATAACTTTTGACTATTATTTTACACTAAAAAAGACCAGAATTCCCTACACAATTGGGAGTGTGGTTTCTGTTTACCTTATTGGATTCTAGGAAACTTTCTCTGAGCTTCCGTCGCAAATCATTACTTTTGGAGATATGACATGTTGTTTATAGGGAGGCGAGAGACTAGTGTTTACGTGCGCCTCAATCTTCTTCCTCTTGTGACCTGCATCGCCTTAAAGTTCTTCCCTTGCCACAGACACTTTTTAATGAGGATTTAGCTTTGGTTAAGAGGTTAAAACGTGAGGTTAGGTTAGGTTAGTTAATTTTCATATCTCCTATACACGCTCCTGACTATTAAAAACATCTTATATAAAAAAAAATTGGTATAGTAAAAAAAAATTGGCACAATTTTTTGGCACAAAAAAAATTTGGCAATCATTTTTTTCTTTTAATTTGAAATTCAATTATTTTAATTTGAAGTTGTTATTTTAATTTAAACTTGTTGTTTTAATTTAAACCAGTAGTTTTAATTTAAACTTTAGTGGTTTTAATTTGAGATTTACTAGTTTGAATTTGAAGTTCAGTTTTTTTAATCTGATAGTGAAAAGGTATAGTTACGGTATGTTCATTTCCCAGCGAGGGAGGCAGGAAGCGCCATCACATTGAGAACTATTGCCTATCAAAGAGAAGTAGTCTGTGAAGGGAAATAATTTAAATGCAAGTACTGTAATATGAAGTTCAGCATATATTGATATGGCAAAGTGATATAACATGTCAACAGAACATTTCACTGTACACTGGTAACATAAATGAGCTTTAATTGTGTAACAGACAATTTTTCTGAAGGAAGTATTTGCCCTCCTGTCTTATACATATTTATATACAATTTGTACCTTGACATTAGCCTACATGTTGCACTGGTTCATGATTGTACACACAGGGTGAGGTGCGTTCATCACAAGACCGATGTAGCATGATGAAGGGACAGGAATTAGAATCTCAATGGTGAAGTATACATAGTGTAAACCTAAGTCACCTAATTGTGGCTTAAAGTACTACCTTGCTTTCTATACCTTTTTGCCTTTCTTAAATAAACAACTTTTTAAAATATCAGGCGCCTAGAATTGAAACGACACAATCGCTACTTTAAAAAAAAACCACCACCCCTTTCTAATAAAACAAACCCCATTACAATATTTTCATTTGTTGCTGATTTACTTTGAAAACACTAGGTGCATTTTTTTCATTGATAAAAAGTGGCGCTTGTGCCGTTTCATATCTTGATTTTCTTGGATTAAACTTTAAGCGCGTTTTTCTAAGTTTTTTAAAAGTGGCACTTGTGCCGTTTCAATTCTAGACGCCTGAATTATGTTCTTAAGTGATTCAAAGATGGCTCACAGAAGTGGACTCGTGTTTGCCAGGCTCAGACACAAGTACACAATCCCTCATCAGAAATTGCTGTGGCAAGCCTCATTTCGGAATTTTTATTTTTTGCAGTTATATGAACATCATTACTAAGCATTTCTTTGATCAGAAAATTTGCAACCTTTCTCTTTTTAAAAAGTAGTGATTCTATCATAACTGGATCAATGACTATGTGTACTTTATAATAGGAACTATCAAATTTGACAAAATTATATATATATACACGCACGCACACACACACACACACACACACACACACACACACACACCGTAGTTTTTACACAACTTCTTGCTCACATCTCTTGTATGTTTTTCCTCTCACAAATTTGTTTGCGGAGAAATGAGTGAAGTAATGATATTGCAGCCACTATTATATCTGTCCGATGAAGAACTGTGTGTGAAGCCGTATGTAAGTAGGGACTAAAGCAGGAAGGTCAGACGTGGGACAGAGCTTTCAGGAGGGAGGGAGGGAGAGTATGTAGTAGTATGTTATGGAAGGATGGACAGGACACAAGGAGATAACACTACAAGAGAAAAAAGGCATTCTATGACAGCATAAAGTTCTAGCATTGATGACTGCGCAAGAAATATTAACATGCAATAAAAAGTAGTTAAAAGTTTGTGGATCCAAGCTAAGAAAATGAGTTACCGATGAGGTGATTCCACAGTGGATGGCGAGGTGTAAATAAAAGAGTAATTGAGAGGTTTTATGTGTATGATAAGGGAGAACAGATGAAAGTGGAGTGATGGTGGAGGTGGTAAAATGCAGCCCCTGAGATGGCTTTCATGACCCGGAGAAAATGATTGAGTATGAAATGAGAGACATTAACGAGCGTTGGCAGGGACAGATGGATCACTTTGTATAACTTTAATGGTACTTTTATATCTATGAGAAAGAGAGAGAGAGGGAGGGGAGGGGGAGATGGAGATGGCTGGACAGAGAAGTGCGGATTTAGTCATAGCCACTGACTTCAGGAAGCTTCAAGGCATGGGCATCTGGGTACCTGTGTTTTTCTTACAACATAACATTCTATAATACTTATTTTCAACATATGGATTAGATTCTGTTATACTCTTCCTTGCTGTTAGTCATTGTAATCTTTTCAGTGAGGCTAAAGGGTTATCAGCTAAGCCTGCTAGAAGGAAATCCATCTGAGGAGAGGTTGCGGGCAGCTCGCGTGATGGCGGTGTGGGTGGCGAGGGTGGAGGTCTGCACCGCCGACAGTGTGCCGCTGAGGTGCTGGATGCGGCCGCTCTGCTCCCTCAGCGGCCCGCGGATGCTTTGTGCCAAGTTTTGCTCCAGGGATGCGTTGGCCTCCCCTTAGGGATGTTATGAGCAGAATTAATTGAAGTATTGGCAGAATGTAACAGGTCACTGGTAAAATTTATGATTTGTCTCATACGAAGAAATTAATATTCATATCCAACAAGTTTCTTCAAATGCTTAAGGCAGAAGATATACATGGCTAAATGCGAAGAAATTAATATTCATATCCAACAAGTTTCTTCAAATGCTTAAGGCAGAAGATATACATGGCTAAATGCACATCAAGTGTCTGAAAAGACCATATTATGTAGTGTACCACGCAAGCATTGTCTTACACAGCTTTTGGTGGAGAAGTGAGACGTAAGTTCTCTTCACAAGATGTGGTTGATGCTGCACTTTTGCATGTGTTTGGCCACGTTAACCTCCCCTAGAGCTCCTTGGGTCCTCTGAGCGACTGAAAATGTTAGGATTTAAAGCCTGTAAAACTGATATCAAACTGGGAAACAGTGAGTGACAGACAGTGACTTCCACTACCAAGCTAAGTCACCAGGTAGGCATTATGCACTTATTGCTATTGGACACCACTGTTTATGAAGACACTTTACCTAGTAAGTTTTAATGTGTTATGAATTGAATTTGCCTTTTGTTCAGCAGAAATTAATATATATTTGTGTATATTCCACAACCTCCCACCTTGCCAGTTACAAAAGCTAGTGATTTCCACCAGAAACCCACCAGCTAGGCTAGGTTAGGTTAGACATGGGACTTGATTTAGTATACCTATGTACACCGTGGTAGTGCAAAGCTAAGCAGATGTTTGTGGGGTGGGACGGAGTGGAGCGGGCAAGGTGGGAGTCGTTGCCGCCCACAACTAAAAACCAACATTATGTCGCTGCTCCACTCATAATTCTATCGTTTTCGAGAAAGACTGCTTTTTTCTGGTCAGCTTTGATGTGCTTGTGAGTTAACCTGGTTAGTTTCTGTCAGAAATTCCTAGGTTTTTTTATAATTAGTGGGGATGGGGTATAAAAACAAGAAAAACATATTTTACATAAAAAAATGAACGCTGGCCATGTTAACTCAAAACATTATCTAGAACTAACCAAGAAAAAAGTTTCATCCTCAAAAAATGGTGCCTAATAACTAAAAGGTACCATTACTTGAACCAAGAAATAAGAATAGCATCTTAAAAATACTAAGTGATTAGGGGAAAACACTCCAATTTACCCCCCACCCCCACCCATCCACACAAAAAGAGTAAATCCTGTCACCTAATTTAAGTGATGAATAGGCAAAACGCTCTGTTAATTAACTCCTTGAAGGGTAATAATGGAGGAGAGTTTCACTTTCGTTTTCAGAGACACCAACTATTTTTTTTTGGCCTACAATAGGTGCTTGTTCTAATGGTGCTAGTTTTATTTTGCTCAAACCACAAAAAAAAAAAAAAAAAAAATGAAACCTAACCTAACCTTAGCCACAAAATATACTTTTTTTTTTTGGTTTGCGCAAAATAAAACTAGCATCATTAGAACAAGCACCTATTGTAGGCCAAGAAAAAGTAGTTGGTGTCTCTTGAAAACAAACGTGAAACTCTCCTCCATTATAACCCCTTGAAGCCCAGAACGTAATTTCCATTGTAATTTGGGTACCATTAGACAATTTTTAGCGAATATAAGCAATATTTAATAGATATGACCTGCTTAGTATCCTTGTCGAGTAGCTAAATATGGTTAACTACAGACGATTTCTTATAGCAAAGCAAAGATCTGGGCGTGAATGGGTTACTACTGCTCCGACTACTCACTCAGCTGTCCCTTGGCTTGCGTCACACAGAACTCCTCCTCATCAGACTCGGAGGCCTCACCACTCACTATGATCCCCTGCACGCCCAGACTCATCCTCTCTAGTCACCCTCACGAGGAAGACTGGGGCTCAACCATAATACACAGTACACCACCTGACAGCCCCTCCAGGACGGGACGGGCCCATAAACCTTTGTTGATGTTGTTGTTGCGTCATCGTGTTCGGTTTACCGTAGTTCATCCCAATTTCGGTTTTATGTTATCTATTTCATGTATCTATCTGTTTCTCCCCTATTTCTGGTGTCAGGTGATGATATACGTATTCATATTAATTAAAACGGGTGGTTATTTGACGGTTTGATAGGTTAGTTAAGCGATACAGGAAGTAAATTTGTGTACGTGACTGATACAGAGAAATGAGATCCATTATATCTTAAAGAAGGAAAAGATGTTAGGCTTTCTCTGTGACTCTTTAAAGATAATAGAATGACACTATACCACTTTAAATACATCCATCTCGTCTACTCTTGTGTAATTATGTCTATTATGTTATCCCTATTATCATTAACAAACACGATAATACACTCTTATACATTATAGACACGATATGAATAAATCTGATAAGAACAATGAAATAGGAAAACTAGGTCAAGAAGTAATACGGAAACTAAAAACTGATTATTGGCAACGGAAAAGGGGGTGTTTAGTGTTTACCATCAGGCCAGAGAGGGAGAGAGAGAGAGAAGGAGACTGGAGAGAGAGACAGACAGACTGGGAGGCAAAATGAGTGGAGGCAACGATGAGATTAATGAAAGTCTTGACCCCCACAACCACCTCCTCAACCACAACCACACCAACAACCACGCGAAGCAATACTTCTTCCCCACGGAGCCCATTCCCCGCCTGTCCGCCTCCGACCCCCAGGCCTCCCAGCTGATCGCCCAGGAGGTGAGGTGACTTACAGGTACAGGTAGCTACAAGGTGACAGGTGCGCGTGTTGCCTTGTAGCGACCTGTTTGTGCCTGCTGGTTGGGTGTGGTTAAAAGGCTGTGGTGTTGTGTGTGTGTGTGTGTGTGTGTAATAGGAAAATGTGTGTGTGTGTGTTATAGGAAAATGTGTGTGTGTGTGTAATAGGAAAATGTGTGTGTGTGTGTAATAGGAAAATGTGTGTGTGTGTGTGTGTAATAGGAAAATGTGTGTGTGTGTGTGTGTAATAGGAAAATGTGTGTGTGTGTAATAGGAAAATGTGTGTGTGTGTGTGTGTAATAGGAAAATGTGTGTGTGTGTGTAATTGGAAAATGTGTGTGTGTAATAGGAAAATGTGTGTGTGTGTAATAGGAAAATGTGTGTGTGTGTGTAATAGGAAAATGTGTGTGTGTGTGTAATAGGAAAATGTGTGTGTGTGTGTAATGGGAAAATGTGTGTGTGTGTAATAGGAAAATGTGTGTGTGTGTGTGTGTGTAATAGGAAAATGTGTGTGTGTGTGTGTGTGTAGCATCTATTTATCTTTTTACATTTTGCTTATTTCCTCTTGGATAAATGGTTAGTGAGGAATTATGTTTTTTTGTAATTGGTAAATATGCAGTTTGAACCAAATACTCCCTATTGATAAATACTCGCCTGACATAACTAGGGGGGCTGCGCTCCCCTCAGACCACCCTGCAAGTTAACTAACCTAACCTCACAGGGATGGGTTTGCCCCCCAGACCCCCAATGTGTTATTTGTCATTTCCGACAGGTGTTGTAGGGGTTAGAAATACTCCTTATGATGAAAATGAAACGTTCAGGATACTTAAAACCACTGATCGTGTATTGGTTTAAGCTGCACCTTTACCTTAATTTTCATTTTTTCTGCTAATTGTCTGTTTCTTCTCTAATAGAATACGTGATATTTTTTTCAGGGCAAACTGTCCTTAGGTAAAATCCCGTTTGGGTCCGAGTTTTCTGTTCAACATTTCATCTTTTCCAATTTTTCTCCACCACTTATTCATCTATACTTTCTGTACACCATCTCTTTGTAACTCCTTGCTGTGTGCATTCCTGTTAATCATTATTTTTGTTTTCACGTATTTACATAAGAACATAAGAAAATAAGGAAGCTACAAGAGGCCGTGAGACCTACACGAGGTAGTTCCGGTTACTTAACTCTACCTACATCCACACCTCTTCCCCATCCATGAATTTATCCAGAGCTCCTTTTAAAGACCCCAATGACTCTGCACTAACTACCTGTCTACTGAGTCCATTCCAATCATTCACCACCCTATTTGTGAACCAATTTATCCCTATTTCCTTTTTAAATCTATGCTTTTCCAGCTTGAATCTGTTACTTCTTGTTCTACCCTGCTTACTAGCCGTAAGAACTTTTCCTACATCGCCTTTATTGTATCCCTTTAACCACTTAAAAACTTCTATCAGATCGCCCCTTACTCTACGCCTCTCGAGTGAGTGTAAATTTAATAGCTTCAATCTCTTCTCATAACTAAAGTTACGCATCCCTTGTATCATTTTGGTCATCCTTCTCTGGACTGATTCTAACAAGGCAATATCCATCCTGTAATACGGAGACCAAAACTGAACCGCATAGTCTAGGTGAGGTCTGACTAGTGCCAAATATAGCTTTAGAATAACCTCAGCACTTCTACTTTTAACACTCCTGATAATGAATCCTAACACCCTGTTAGCTCGATTTCTAGCCTCAATACATTGATTCCTAGGACGAGGTCTGGGCTCACCCTCACTCCCAGATCTTTCTCACCTAATGATCTTTTCAGCGATACATTGCTTATGGTGTATCTATTACCAGGATTTTTCCTAGCAACATTCATTACGCTACACTTATCAATATTAAATTCCATCTGCCATCTATCTGCCCACTCATTTAATTTATCAAGTCTCATTGCAATATATTTACATCAGACTGTGATCTAATAATCCTACCTACCTTAGTATCATCCGCAAACTTGCTGATATCACTGCTAATCCCACTATCTAAGTCATTGATGTAAATAAAAAATAGTAATGGACCCAAAACAGACCCTTGTGGAACTCCACTCGTTACCAGTCCCCATTCAAATTTAGAACCATTAATTGTAACCCTTTGTTGCCTATTACTTAGCCAAGATCTAATCCAAAGAAGAACCTTCCCATCTATTCCGATGAGCCTAACCTTATTTAAGAGTCTACCGTGTGGCACCTTGTCAAATGCCTTACTAAAGTCCAGGTATACTACAGTATATCATAATCCTCATCATTATCTGCTGTTTCATAAACTTTCCTATAAAAACTCAATAAATTAGTGAGACATGATTTACCTTTGGTGAACCCATGTTGTGAATCATTTACCAAACTATGCTTCTCTAGTGCTCTATAATTTTTTGTGGAATAACAGATTCCAATAATTTACCCACCACTGACGTCAGGCTAACGGGCTGATAATATAATTTGACATTAATCCTCTGTCTCCCTTCTTAAATATGGGAACTACATCTCCCTTCCTCCACATTAACGGCACTTCCCCTGTATCAACCAATTTCGTGAAAATATGCACTAACGACTCACTAACAACCTCTTTGCATTCTTTTAATACTCTGGGATAAACTTTATCTGGTCCTGGTGAAAAATTACCAGTACCAAATTATTAGTACCAACATTTTTTGAGTGCCAAAAATGTAACTTGTTTTCTTTTGTATAACTACAGTATGTGTACTAACATACACAGAATAGCTATACGTTACTTCATCCTGT
>JACEEZ010003119.1:67500-192500 GCA_016584305.1 Chionoecetes opilio
CCTCCACCAGTAATATTTTTGGGGGCACTTTATAAGTTGGTGGTTACGTCTGTTGTGGACAGGGTCGTGCGGCACAACATGAACTGTCTCAGAACTGTTGGATCACCTCGTAGGATTGTTAAGAAGGTGGTTAGGGAGCCTATTAGACCTAGTAACATTTACATTTGAATTATTGACTCTTAACCCCTTCACGCCCAGATCTTTCCTTTGATATTAAAAAATTGTCTGTTGTTACCCATAAAATTACGAAAAGTAACTTAATATATCAAATTAGTTAGTGGACAAGGATACTAAACAGGTCATAGCTATAAAATATTGCTTATAGTCACTAACAATCGTCTAATGGGACCCAAATTACTACGGAAATTACGTTCTGGGTCTCAAGGTGTTAAAGGGTTGAAATGAACAAAAACCAAGGGCACCGTGTAGGGTAAATAGAGAGAGAGGTAGTGATGGAGCAGGTTGTTGATGGCGAGGGTTCAGTCTGTTGATGGCGAGGGTTCAGGTTGTTGATGGCGAGGGTTCAGGTTGTTGATGGCGAGGGTTCAGGCTGTTGATGGCGAGGGTTCAGGCTGTATGGCGAGGGTTCAGGTTGTTGATGGGCGAGGGTTTCAGGCTGTTGAGGGGCGAGGGTTCAGGCTTTTGGGATGGCGAGGTTCCAGGTTTGTTGATGGCGAGGGGTTCAGGTTGTTGATGGCGGGGGTTTCAGGCTGTTGATGGCGAGGGTTCAGGTTGGTTGATGGCGAGGTTCAGGTTGTTGATGGCGGGGGTTCAGGTTGTGGATGGCGAGGGTTCAGGCTGTTGATGGGGGAGGGTTCGGGTTTGTTGATGGCGGGGGTTCAGGTTGTTGATGGGGGAGGGTTCAGGTGTGGATGGCGAGGTTTCAGGTTTTGGATGGCGAGGGTTCAGGTTGTTGATGGCGAGGGTTTCAGGTTGTGGATGGCGAGGGTCAGGCTGGGATGGCGAGGGTTCAGGTTGTTGATGGCGAGGGTTCAGGTTGTGGATGGCGGTTCAGGTTGTTGATGGCGAGGGTTCAGGTTGTGGATGGCGAGGGTTCGGGTTTGTTGATGGCGGGGGTTTCCCAGGTTGTTGAGGGCGAGGGTTCAGGCTGTGGATGGGGGAGGTTTCAGGTTGTTAATGGCGGGGGGTTCAGGTGTTGATGGCGAGGGTTCAGGTTGTTGATGGCGAGGGGTTCAGGCTGTGGATGGCGAGGGTTCAGGTTGTTAATGCGAGGTTCAGGTTGTTAATGGCGAGGGTTCAGGTTGTTGATGGCGAGGGTTCGGTTGTTGATGGCGAGGGTTCAGGTTGTTGATGGCGGGGGTTCAGGTTGTTGATGGCGAGGGTTCAGGCTGTTGATGGCGAGGGTTCGGGCTGTGGATGGCGAGGGTTCAGGTTTTTGATGGCGAGGGTTCAGGTTGTTGTTTGGCGAGGGTTCAGGTTGTTGATGGCGAGGTTCAGGTTGTTGATGGCGAGGGTTCAGTCTGTTGAGGGCGGGGGTTTTCAGGTTGTTGAGGGCGAGGGTACAGGTTGTTGATGGCGAGGGTTCAGGTTGTTGATGGCGGGGGGTTCAGGTTGTGGATGGCGAGAGTTCAGGTTGTTGATGGCGAGGTTCAGTCTGTTGATGGCGAGGGTTCAGGTGTTGATGGCGAGGGTACAGGTTGTTGATGGCGAGGGTTCGGGTTGTTGATGGCGAGGGTCAGGTTTTTGATGGCGAGGGTTTCAGGTTGTTGATGGCGAGGGTTCAGGCTGTTGATGGCGAGGGTTCAGGTTGTTGATGGCGAGGGTTCAGGTTGTTGATGGCGAGGGTTCAGGTTGTTGATGGCGGGGTTCAGGCTGTTGATGGCGAGGTTCAGGCTGTGGATGGCGAGGGTTCAGGTTGTTGATGGCGGGGGTTTCAGGTTGTTGATGGGAGGGTTCAGGTTGTTGATGGCGAGGGTTCAGGTTGTTGATGGCGAGGGTTTCGGGGCTTTTGATGGCGAGGGTTCAGGTTGTTGATGGCGAGGGTTCGGGGTTGTTGATGGCGGGGGTTCAGGTTGTTGATGGCGAGGGTTCAGATTGTGATGGTGAGGGTTCAGATTGTTGATGGCGAGGGTTCAGGTTGTTGATGGCGAGGGTTCAGGCTGTTGATGGCGAGGGTTCAGATTTTTGATGGCGAGGGTTCGGTTGTTGATGGCGAGGGTTCAGGTTGTTGATGGCGAGGGTTCAGGCTGTTGATGGCGAGGGTTCAGTTGTTGATGGCGGGGGTTCGGGTTTTGTTGATGGCGAGGGTTCAGGTTGTTGATGGCGAGGGTTCAGGTTGTTGATGGCGAGGGTTCAGATTGTTGGATGGTGAGGGTTCAGATTGTTGATGGCGAGGGTTCAGGTTGTTGATGGCGAGGGTTCAGGTTGTTGATGGCGAGGGTTCAGATTGTTGATGGCGAGGTTCAGGTTGTTGATGGCGAGGGTTCGGGTTTGTTGATGGCGAGGGTTCAGGTTGTTGATGGCGAGGGTTCAGGTTGTTGATGGCGAGGGTTCAGGTTGTTGATGGCGAGGGTTCAGGTTGATGGCGAGGGTTCAGGTTTGTGGATGGCGAGGGTTCAGGTTGTTGATGGCGAGGGTTCAGGCTGTGGATGGCGAGGGTTCAGGTTGTGGATGGCGAGGGTTCAGGTTGTTGATGGCGAGGGTTCAGGTTGTTGATGGCGGGGGTTTCAGGCTGTTGATGGCGAGGGTTCAGGCTGTTGATGGCGAGGGTTCAGGCTGTTGATGGCCGAGGGTTTCAGGCTGTTGATGGCGAGGGTTCAGGCTTTTGATGGCGAGGGTTCAGGCTGTTGATGGCGAGGGTTAGGTTGTTGATGGCGAGGGTTCAGGTTGTTGTTTGGCGAGGGTTCAGGTTGTTGATGGCGAGGGTTCAGGCTGTTGATGGCGAGGGTTCAGGTTGTTGATGGCGAGGGTTCAGGTTGTTGAGGCGAGGGTCAGGCTGTTGATGGCGAGGGTTCAGGTGTTGATGGCGGGGGTTCAGGCTGTTGATGGCGAGGGTTCAGGCTGTTGATGGCGAGGGTTCAGGCTGTTGATGGCGAGGGTTCAGGCTGTTGATGGCGAGGGGTTCAGGCTGTTGATGGCGAGGGTTCAGGTTGTTGATGGCGAGGGTTCAGGTGTTGATGGCGAGGGTTCAGGTGTTGATGGCGAGGGTTCAGGTTGTTGATGGCGAGGGTTCAGGCTGTTGATGGCGAGGGTTTCAGGCTGTTGATGGCGAGGGTTCAGGTTGTTGATGGCGAGGGTTCAGGCTGTTGATGGCGAGGGTTCAGGCTGTTGATGGCGAGGGTTCAGGCTGTTGATGGCGAGGGTTAGGTGTTGATGGCGAGGGTCAGGCTGTTGATGGCGGGGGTTTCAGGCTGTTGATGGCGAGGGTTCAGGTTGTTGATGGCGAGGGTTCAGATTTGATGGCGAGGGTTCAGGTTGTTGATGGCGAGGGTTCAGGCTGTTGATGGCGAGGGTTCAGGTTGTTGATGGCGAGGTTAGGTTGTTGATGGCGAGGGTTCAGGCTGTTGAGGGCGAGGGTTCAGGTTGTTGGATGGCGAGGGTTCAGGCTGTTGATGGCGAGGGTTCAGGTTGTGGATGGCGAGGGTTCAGGTTGTTGATGGCGAGGGTTCAGGCTGGGATGGCGAGGGTTCGGGTTTGGGTTTGATGGCGAGGGTTCAGGCTGTGGATGGCGAGGGTTCAGGTTGTTGATGGCGAGGTTCGGGCTGTGGATGGCGAGGTTTAGGTTGTGGATGGCGAGGGTTCAGGTTGTTGATGGCGAGGGTTCAGGTTGTTGATGGCGAGGGTTCAGGCTGTTGATGGCGAGGGTTCAGGTTGTTGATGGCGAGGGTTCAGGCTGTTGATGGCGAGGGTTCAGGTTGTTGATGGCGAGGGTTCAGGTTGTTGATGGCGAGGGTTCAGGTTGTTGATGGCGAGGGTTCAGATTGTTGATGGTGAGGGTTCAGATTGTTGATGGTGAGGGTTCAGATTGTTGATGGCGAGGGTTCAGATTGTTGATGGCGAGGGTTCAGGCTGTTGATGGCGAGGGTTCCAGATTGTTGATGGCGAGGGTTTCAGGTTGTTGATGGCGAGGGTTCGGGTTTGTTGATGGCGAGGGTTCCAGGCTGTTGATGGCGAGGGTTCAGGTTGTTGATGGCGAGGGTTTCAGGTTGGGTTGATGGCGAGGGTTCAGGTTGTTGATGGCGAGGGTTCAGGTTGTTGATGGCGAGGGTTCAGTTTGTTGATGGTGAGGGTTCAGATTTGATGGGAGGGTTCAGGTTGTTGATGGTGAGGGTTCAGGTTGTTGATGGCGGGGGTTTTCAGATTGTTGATGGCGAGGGTTCAGGTTGTTGATGGCGGGGGTTTCAGGCTGTTGATGGCGAGGGTTCAGGTTGTTGATGGCGAGGGTTCAGGTTGTTGATGGCGAGGGTTCAGGCTGTTGATGGCGAGGGTTCAGGCTGTTGATGGCGAGGGTTCAGGCTGTTGATGGCGAGGGTTCAGGCTGTTGATGGCGAGGGTTCAGGCTGTTGATGGCGAGGGTTCAGGCTGTGATGGCGAGGGTTCAGGCTGTTGATGGCGAGGGTTCAGGTTGTTGATGGCGAGGGTTCAGGTGTTGATGGGGGGGGTTTTTCAGGTGTTGATGGCGAGGGTTCAGGCTGTTGATGGCGAGGGTTCAGGTTGTTGATGGCGAGGGTTCAGGTTGTTGATGGCGAGGGTTCAGGCTGTTGATGGCGAGGGTTCAGGTTGTTGATGGCGAGGGTTCAGGCTGTTGATGGCGAGGGTTCAGGTTGTGGATGGCGAGGGGTTCGGGTTGTTGATGGCGAGGGTTCAGGCTGTGGATGGCGAGGGTTCAGGTTGTTGATGCGAGGGTTCAGGCTGTGGATGGCGAGGGTTCAGGTTGTTGATGGCGAGGGTTCGGGCTGTGGATGGCGAGGTTTCAGGTTGTGGATGGCGAGGGTTCAGGTTTTTAGGCGAGGGTTCAGGTTGTTGATGGCGAGGGTTCAGGCTGTTGATGGCGAGGTTCAGGTTTTTGATGGCGAGGGTTCAGGCTGTTGATGGCGAGGGTTCAGGTTGTTGATGGCGAGGGTTCGGGTTTTGTGGTGGCGAGGGTTCAGGCTGTTGATGGCGGGGGGTTCAGGTTGTTGATGGCGAGGGTTCAGGTTGTTGATGGGGGAGGGTTCAGGTTGTTGATGGCGGGGGTTTTTCAGGTTGTTGATGGCGAGGGTTCGGCTGTGGATGGCGGAGGTTCAGGTTGTTGATGGCGAGGGTTCAGGTGTTGATGGCGAGGGTTCAGGTTGGTTGATGGCGGGGGTTCAGGTTGTTGATGGCGAGGGTTCAGGTTGGGATGGCGAGGGTTCAGGCTGTTGATGGCGAGGGTTCAGGTTGTTGATGGCGAGGGTTCAGGTTGTTGATGGCGAGGGTTCAGGCTGTGGAGGCGAGGTTTAAGGTTGTGGATGCGAGGGTTCGGGTTGTGATGGCGAGGGTTCAGGTTGTGGATGGCGGGGGTTCAGGCTGTGGATGGCGAGGGTTCAGGTTGTTGATGGCGAGGTTCAGGTTGTGGATGGCGAGGGTTCAGGTTGTTGATGGCGAGGGTTCAGGTTTGTGGATGGCGAGGGTTCAGGTGTGATGGCGAGGGTTCAGGTTGTTGATGGCGGGGGGTCAGGCTGTGGATGGCGAGGGTTCAGGTTGTTAATGGCGAGGGTTCAGGTTGTTGATGGCGAGGGTTTCAGGTTGTGATGGCGAGGGTTCAGCTGTGGATGGCGAGGGTTCAGGTTGTTAATGGCGAGGGTTCAGGTTGTTAATGGCGAGGGTTCAGGTTGTTGATGGCGAGGGTTCAGGTTGTTGATGGCGAGGGTTCAGGTTGTTGATGGCGAGGGTTCAGGTGTTGATGGCGAGGGTTAGGCTGTGATGGCGAGGGTTCAGGCTGTGGATGGCGAGGGTTCAGGTGTTGATGGCGAGGGTTCAGGTTGTTGATGGCGAGGGTTTCAGGTTGTTGATGGCGAGGGTTCAGGTTGTTGATGGCGAGGGTTCAGTCTGTTGAGGCGAGGGTTCGTCTGTGATGGCGAGGGTTCAGGTTGTTGATGGCGAGGGTACAGGTTGTTGATGGCGAGGGTTCAGGTGTTGATGGCGAGGGTTCAGGTTGTGGATGGCGAGAGTCAGGTTGTTGATGGCGAGGGTTCAGTCTGTTGATGGCGAGGGTTCAGGTTGTTGATGGCGAGGGTACAGGTTGTTGATGGCGAGGGTTCAGGTTGTTGATGGCGAGGGAAACAGGTTTTTTGATGGCGAGGGTTCAGGTTGTTGATGGCGAGGGTTCAGGCTGTTGATGGCGAGGGTTCAGGTTGTTGATGGCGAGGGTTCAGGTTGTTGATGGCGAGGGTTCAGGTTGTTGATGGCGAGGGTTCAGGCTGTTGATGGCGAGGGTTCAGGCTGTGGATGGCGAGGGTTCAGGTTGTTGATGGCGAGGGTTCAGGTTGTTGATGGCGAGGGTTCAGGTTTGTTGATGGCGAGGGTTCAGGTTGTGATGGCGGGGGTTTTCAGTCTGTTGATGGCGAGGGTTCAGGTTGTTGATGGCGGGGTACAGGTTGTTGATGGCGGGGGTTCAGGTTGTTGATGGCGAGGGTTCAGGTTGGGATGGCGAGAGTTCAGGTTGTTGATGGCGAGGTTCAGTCTTTTGAGGGCGAGGGTTCAGGTTGTTGATGGCGAGGGTACAGGTTGTTGATGGCGAGGGTTCAGGTTGTTGATGGCGAGGGTACAGGTTGGATGGCGAGGGTTCAGGTTGTTGATGGCGAGGGTTCGGGGTGTTGATGGCGAGGGTTCAGGTTGTTGATGGCGAGGGTTCAGGTTGTTGAGGGCCCGAGGGTTCAGGTTGTTGATGGCGAGGGTTCGGGCTGTTGATGGCGAGGGTTCAGGCTGTGGATGGCGAGGGTTCAGGTTGTTGATGGCGAGGGTTCAGGTTGTGATGCCGAGGGTTCAGGTTGTTGATGGCGAGGGTTCAGGTTGTTGATGGCGAGGGTTCAGGCGTTGATGGCGAGGGTTCAGGTTGTGATGGCGAGGGTTCAGGTTTTTGATGGCGAGGGTTCAGGTTGTTGATGGGGGGAGGGTTCAGATTTTTGATGGTGAGGGTTCAGATTGTTGATGGCGGGGGTTCAGGTTGTTGATGGCGAGGGTTCAGGCTGTTGATGGCGAGGGTTCAGATTGTTGATGGCGGGGGTTTTCAGGTTGTTGATGGCGAGGGTTCGGTTGTTGATGGCGGGGGTTCAGGCTGTTGATGGCGAGGGTTCAGGTTGTTGATGGCGAGGGTTCAGGTTGTTGATGGCGAGGGTTCAGGTTGTTGATGGCGAGGGTTCAGGTTGTTGATGGCGAGGGTTCAGATTGTTGATGGTGAGGGTTCAGATTGTTGATGGCGAGGGTTCAGGTTGTTGATGGCGAGGGTTCAGGTTGTTGATGGCGAGGGTTCAGATTGTTGATGGCGAGGGTTCAGGTTGTTGATGGCGAGGGTTCAGGTTGTTGATGGCGAGGGTTCAGGTTGTTGATGGCGAGGGTTCAGGTTGTTGATGGCGAGGGTTCAGGTTGTTGATGGCGAGGGTTCAGGTTGATGGCGAGGGTTTCAGGCTGTGGATGGCGAGGGTTCAGGTTGTTGATGGCGGGGGTTCAGGCTGTGGATGGCGAGGGTTTCAGGTTGTGGATGGCGAGGGTTCGGGTTTGTTGATGGCGAGGGTTCAGGTTGTTGATGGCGAGGGTTCAGGCTGTTGATGGCGAGGGTTCAGGCTGTTGATGGCGAGGGTTCAGGCTGTTGATGGCGAGGGTTCAGGCTGTTGATGGCGAGGGTTCAGGCTGTTGATGGCGAGGGTTCAGGCTTGATGGCCGAGGGTTCAGGTTTTGATGGCGAGGGTTCAGGTTGTTGATGGCGAGGGTTCAGGTTGTTGATGGCGGGGGTTTTCAGGCTGTTGATGGCGAGGGTTCAGGTTGTTGATGGCGAGGGTTCAGGTGTTGATGGCGAGGGTTCAGGTTGTTGATGGCGAGGGTTCAGGTTGTTGATGGCGAGGGTTCAGGCGGGTTGATGGCGAGGGTTCAGGTTGTTGATGGCGAGGGTTCAGGCTGTTGATGGCGGGGGTTTTCAGGTTGGGATGGCGAGGGTTCAGGTTTTTGATGGCGAGGGTTCAGGCTGTGGATGGCGAGGTTCAGGTTGTTGATGGCGAGGGGTTCAGGCTGTGGATGGCGAGGGTTCAGGTTGTTGATGGCGAGGGTTCGGGCTGTGGATGGCGAGGTTTCAGGTTGTGGATGGCGAGGGTTTCAGGTTGTTGATGGCGAGGGTTTCAGGTTGTTGATGGCGAGGGTTCAGGCTGTTGACGGCGAGGGTTCGGGTTTGTTGAGGGCGAGGGTTCAGGCTGTTGATGGCGAGGGTTCAGGTTGTTGATGGCGAGGGTTCAGGTTGTTGATGGCGAGGGTTCAGGTTTGATGGCGAGGGTTCAGATTGTTGATGGTGAGGGTTCAGATTGTTGGGATGGTGAGGTTCAGATTGTTGATGGCGGGGGTTCAGTTTGTTGATGGCGAGGGTTCAGGCTGTTATGGCGAGGGTTCAGATTGTTGATGGCGAGGGTTCAGGTTGTTGATGGCGAGGGTTCAGGTTGTTGATGGCGAGGGTTCAGGCTGTTGATGGCGAGGGTTCAGGCTGTTGATGGCGGGGGTTCAGGTTTTTTGATGGCGAGGGTTCAGGTTGTTGATGGCGAGGGTTCAGGTTTTTGATGGCGAGGGTTTCAGATTGTTGATGGTGAGGTTCGATTGTTGATGGCGAGGGTTCGGGTTTGTTGATGGTAGGGTTCAGGTTGTTGATGGCGAGGGTTCAGATTGTTGAGGCGAGGGTTCAGGTTGTTGATGGCGAGGGTTCAGGCTGTTGATGGCGAGGGTTCAGGTTGTGATGGCGGGGGTTCAGGTTGTTGATGGCGAGGGTTCAGGCGGTTGATGGCGAGGGTTCAGGCTGTTGAGGGCGAGGGTTCAGGCTGTTGATGGCGAGGGTTCAGGCTGTTGATGGCGAGGGTTCAGGCTGTGATGGCGAGGGTTTTCAGGCTGTTGATGGCGAGGGTTCAGGCTGTTGAGGGCGAGGGTTCAGGTTGTTGATGGCGAGGGTTTCAGGTTGTTGATGGGCGAGGGGTCAGGTTGTTGATGGCGGGGGTTCAGGCTGTTGATGGCGAGGGTTCGGGTTGTTGATGGCGAGGGTTCAGGTTGTTGATGGCGAGGGTTTCAGGCTGTTGATGGCGAGGGTTCGGGTTGTTGATGGCGAGGGTTCAGGCTGTTGATGGCGAGGGTTCAGGTTGTGGATGGCGAGGGTTCAGGTTGTTGATGGCGGGGGTTCAGGCTGTGGATGGCGAGGGTTCAGGTTGTTGATGGCGAGGGTTCAGGCTGTGGATGGCGAGGGTTCAGGTTGTTGATGGCGAGGGTTGGGGCTGTGGATGGCGAGTTTCAGGTTGTGGATGGCGAGGGTTCAGGTTGTTGATGGCGAGGGTTCAGGTTGTTGATGGCGAGGGTTCAGGCTGTTGATGGCGGGGGTTTTTCAGGTTGTTGATGGCGAGGGTTCAGGCTGTTGATGGCGAGGGTTCAGGTTGTTGATGGCGGGGGTTCAGGTTGTGGAGGGCGAGGGTTCAGGCTGTTGATGGCGAGGGTTCAGGTTGTTGATGGCGAGGGTTCAGGTTGTTGATGGCGAGGGTTCAGGTTGTTGATGGCGGGGGTTTCAGGTTGTTGATGGCGAGGGTTCAGGCTGTGGAGGGCGGGGGTTCAGGTTTTTTGATGGCGAGGGTTCAGGTTGTTGATGGCGAGGGTTCAGGTTGTTGATGGCGAGGGTTCAGGTTGTGGATGGCGAGGGTTCAGGTTGTGGATGGCGAGGGTTCAGGCTGTTGATGGCGAGGGTTCAGGTTGTTGAGGGCGGGGTTCAGGTTGTTGATGGCGAGGGTTCAGGCTGTGGATGGCGAGGTTTCAGGTGTGTGGATGGCGAGGGTTCAGGTTGTTGATGGCGAGGGTTCAGGTTGTGGATGGCGAGGGTTCAGGCTGTGGATGGCGAGGGTTCAGGTTGTTGATGGCGAGGGTTCAGGTTGTGGATGGCGAGGGTTCAGGTTTTTGAGGCGAGGGTTCGGGGTTGTGGATGGCGAGGGTTAGGTTGTTGATGGCAAAGGGTTCAGGTTGTTGAGGGCCCGAGGGTTCAGGCTGTGGAGGGCGAGGGTTCAGGTTTTTAATGCGAGGGTTCAGGTTGTTGTGGGAGGGTTCAGGTTGTTGAGGGCGAGGGTTCAGGCTGTGGATGGCGAGGGTTCAGGTTGTTAATGGCGAGGGTTCGGTTGTTAATGGCGAGGGTTCAGGTTGTTGATGGCGAGGGTCAGGTTTTTGATGGCGAGGGTTCAGGTTGTTGATGGCGAGGGTTCAGGTTGTTGATGGCGAGGGTTCAGGCTGTTGATGGCGAGGGTTCAGGCTGTGGATGGGGGAGGGTTCAGGTTGTTGATGGCGAGGGTTCAGGTTGTTGATGGCGAGGGTTCAGGTTGTTGATGGCAGGGTTCAGGTTGTTGATGGCGGGGGTTTTCAGTCTGTTGATGGCGAGGTTCAGTCTGTTGATGGCGAGGGTTCAGGTTGTTGATGGCGGGGGTACGGGTGTTGATGGCGAGGGTTCAGGTTGTTGATGGCGAGGGTTCAGGTTGTGGATGGCGAGAGTTCAGGTTGTTGATGGCGAGGTTCAGTCTGTTGATGGCGAGGGTTCAGGTTGTTGATGGCGAGGGTACAGGTTGTTGATGGCGAGGGTTCAGGTTGTTGATGGCGAGGGTACAGGTTGTTGATGGCGAGGGTTCAGGTTGTTGATGGCGAGGGTTCAGGCTGTTGATGGCGAGGGTTCCGGTTGTTGATGGCGAGGGTTCAGGTTGTTGATGGCGAGGGTTTCAGGTTTTTGATGGGGGAGGGTTCAGGCTGTTGATGGCGAGGGTTCAGGCTGTGGATGGCGAGGGTTCGGGTTTGGGTTGATGGCGGGGTTCAGGTTTTTTGATGGCGAGGGTTCAGGTTGTTGATGGCGAGGGTTCAGGTTGTTGATGGCGAGGGTTCAGGCTGTTGATGGCGAGGGTTCAGGTTTTTGATGGCGAGGGTTCAGGTTGTTGATGGCGAGGGTTCAGGTTGTTGAGGGCCCGAGGGTTCAGATTGTTGAGGGGTGAGGTTCAGATTGTTGATGGCGAGGGTCAGGTTGTTGATGGCGGGGGGTTCAGGCTGTTTGATGGCGAGGGTTTCGGGGAATTGTTGATGGCAAAGGTTTCAGGTTGTTGATGGCGAGGGTTCGGGGTTGTTGATGGCGAGGGTTTTCAGGCTGTTGATGGCGGGGGTTCAGGTTGTTGATGGCGAGGGTTAGGTTTGTTGATGGCGAGGGTTCGGGTTGTTGATGGCGGGGGTTCAGGTTGTTGATGGCGAGGGTTCAGATTGTTGATGGGAGGGTTCAGATTTTTGATGGCGAGGGTTCAGGTTGTTGATGGCGAGGGTTCAGGTTGTTGATGGCGAGGGTTCAGATTGTTGATGGCGGGGGTTTTCAGGTTGTTGATGGCGAGGGTTCAGGTGTTGATGGCGAGGGTTCAGGTTGTTGATGGCGAGGGTTCAGGTTGTTGAGGGGCGAGGGGGTTCGGGTTTGTTGATGGCGAGGGTTCAGGTTGTGATGGCGAGGGTTCAGGCTGTGGAGGCGAGGGTTCAGGTTGTTGATGGCGAGGGTTCAGGCTGTGGGATGGCGAGGGTTCAGGTTGTGGATGGCGGGGGTTTTCAGGTTGTTGATGGCGAGGGTTCAGGTTGTTGATGGCGAGGTTCGGGGCTGTTGCATGGTGAGGGTTCAGGTTGTTGATGGCGAGGGTTCAGGTTGTGGTGGGGGAGGGTCAGGTTGTGGATGGCGAGGGTTCAGGTGGTTGATGGCGAGGGTTCAGGTTGTTGATGGCGAGGGTACAGGTTTTGAGGCGAGGGTTCAGGTGTGATGGCGAGGGTTCCGGGTGTTGATGGCGAGGTTCAGGTTGGTTGATGGCGAGGGTTCAGATTGTGGTGGCAAAGGTTCAGGTTGTGGAGGGCGAGGGTCGGGTGTGGATGGCGAGGGTTCAGGTTGTTGATGGCGAGGGTTCAGGTTGTGGATGGCGAGGGTTCAGGTTGTTGATGGCGAGGGTTCAGGTTGTGGATGGCGAGGGTTCAGGTTGTGGATGGCGAGGGTTCAGATTGTTGGAGGGAGTTAAGGAGAATATCTACTCAAAAGAAAGGAAGCCATTAGAAATAAAAGATTAATCCCACACAATTGTAGAAGACGATGAGGCCAGGACTGAGAAAGTGATTTAGGCGTTGATTTTATGATGAGTTATTTTGTAGCAGGATAGCCTACAGAAAACAGTGAGGAGCTGAGTGAGTGAGTGAGTGAGTGCTGCCATATCCTCATCCAAGTATAGAAATGTTATGAGAAACCAAGTAATTATATGTGAATGTTATGCCTTGTTGAGTGGTAGAAAGGGTAAAAAACTTATAAGTAAACCCATGACCATCTCACATTCTCTTCCCCCCTCCCCCTCATTTTCCCTTAGTTAAAGAAAATAAGGAAAATAATGAGTCCTCAGTAATCTGCAGGACAGCATCTCACTTCCTGCAGAGCGTACCTGCAACAAGGCCTCAATAACACCGTGGGGCAAGCCATCGTCATGGACTTCCTGGAGTTTAATTGGCAGTGGCTCAACACCCAGCAGAAGAACAACAACTGGGGACCTCTCACCTCCAACCTGCTGCTGGTAGGCATGGAAGGTGAGGGGCTGGGCTGAGACAAAGGTGCTGATAGGTTAACATTTGCTACACCTATCATGTCATTGTATGCAAGTGCTGGGACGAAAACTGACACAGAAATAGAAGTGTGCATGAACCCCCTAACAGGAGGAGTACAGTAAAACCTCTCATATTCGGACTAATTGGGCCAAGGAGTGGTCCGAGTAATGCAAGGATCCGAATAATGGGGGGAATATGTAAAAAAAAAAATAATAATAATAATAATTCTAGGTGTATAATATATAGCTAGGAAATTTCGACCCCTAAAAAAAAAATATAAAAAAAAAAAAAAAAATCTAGGTGTATAATTTACATAGCTAGGAAATTTCGACCCCTAAAAAAGAAAAAGAAAAAAGTCCGAATAATGAGGATCCGAATACGAGAGGTTTTACTGTAATTTCCGTGTAGCCTACGTAGCAGTTCTTCCGCGACGGCGCCACAGTTGACGTGTGTTATTGTGTCCCGCCAGGCAACGTGACTCCAGTCCACTACGACGAACAGCAGAACTTCTTCAGTCAGCTGGTGGGATACAAGCGGTGCATCCTGTTCGCCCCCGAGCACTACGAGCGGCTGTACCCCTACCCTGTGTACCACCCCCACGACCGCCAGTCCCAGGTGCCATGTGTGTTCTGATTGTGAACACTTCTGCATAATAGTCAGTGTGTTGTTAACCCCTTCACGACCAGATGTTTCCTTGGCTATATAAAATCGTCTCTTGTTAGTCATAAAATTACGAAAAGTGACTAAATAAACCAAATACCTAGTGGTCAAGGATACTAAACAGGTCATATCTATTAATAATGCTTATATTCACTAAAAAATTTAATCACTAAAATGTCAAAGTCCGAATAATGAGGGTCCGGATACGAGAGGTTTTACTGAGGACTGTGGAGGACTTAATGATCGTATTTTCAGAATATTATGAGAAAACAAAATTTCTGTTGTCCCCAGGTTGACTTTGACGAGCCTGACATGGAGCGTTTCCCCGGCCTGAGGCAGCTGCAGGGCATGGAGGCGGTGGTGGGTCCCGGCGACGTGCTCTACATCCCCATGTACTGGTGGCACCACATAGAGAGCCTGCCCCACCACGGCAACACCGTCTCCGTCAACTTCTGGTACAAGGTGAGAAGAATATAGGCTTTTAACCCTTTCACGCCCAGATCTTTTCTTGTTAGCCATAAAATTACGAGTTCTAAGTAAATGAATACGTATACCAAATTAGTTAGTGGACAAGGATACTAAACAGGTCACATCTATAAAACATTGCTTACATTCATTAAAATTGTCTACTGGTACCCAAATTACAATGAATTCTGGGTGTGGGTGTTCTGGGCGTTCTGGGTGTCAAGGGGTTAAGAATAGGTTTTATCTGGCATTGAAGAGTGTTGGTTTGATCCCCAAATTTAACCTCCATGGTTGATAACAGACAGACACACCGAACCATCATCAGATCCTAGCACTATGAGTATATGTATATGTATAATGCATTAACATGTATAGGGCAAATGTATGAGTATGTATATCTAAATCCCTTCAGGTTTTAACAAAGAACTAATTTCATGCAGGGTGGACCCACGGAAAAAATTGAGTATCCGTTGAAGCCGAGACAGAAGCTTGCCATCATGCGCAACGTGGAGAAGATGTTGCTGGAGGCGTTGAGGGAGCCGGCGGAGGTGGGGCCGCTGCTGAGGTCCCTGGTGCTGGGGCGCTACACCGGGGAGGAGGCAGACAGACAGGAGGGAACGCTACGTACAGGTGCCAGTCCTCACTCTAACTAGCTGTACCTTTGTCTGTTTGATAGTCCTTGTACCTGTGGAGATCCAGTCTGGTTGTACCCTTGCTTCGGTCTGAGGCACGGGTGGGGTGGGCAGGTAGTGCAGTAGTCGCTCATTTTCTCAAAAGTTAGGGATTAGCATAAATCATCACATGCGCGCACACACACACACTCCTCGAGATGTTCCTCTGTAGGGAAGCAGTACAGTGTTGATGACTGGTGTTAATGGCTTTGCTTTCTTCCCTCCCATAAACCTACCACTGCTGTTTCAAAGTTTTGCCTATTGAAGAAAGTGACATTTTTTTCTCTTTTGAAATAGCACTGTCAACAGATGAACTGGGCAGAATGTTTTCAGGATAGGTAATTTATTAAGAGAAAGCTGTTGATGCGCTACTGATAACCCCCCACCATTTGTTACCTCACCTCTTGTTTCTTTCACTTCACATAGTCATTTAATGAAGCGAGAGAGGGTCTCAGGAAGCAGGAAGTATGTCTGGATGCTTTGTGGCTCAACAGCTCAGGGTCTTGGGTGGCGGTGGCGGTGGGGGGCACCGCAACACTGAGGTTAGGGTTGCCGGTGCCGTTGTTCCTCCCTTCGGAAGGGTCCTGAGATTGCAAAGTATTGACAGAAGTAAGGCTGCTCAAATAATACACTTGAATGTTGAAATAGAGACAGACTGGGTACTAGGTTAATGCGTCTGTCGATGAGTATTAGTAATGACGGCTGACTTGTTGGTAGCTATTTGAAGAACACTGAGTGGTGGCAATCTTTTCACAACATGTGCAACTGTCAGGCAGTGTATTGGGGTCGTGGGGCGTGTGCTTGTGGGCAGCAGTCACTCTGTTTATCGAGTACCAATAGTTGCACCAAAGTATTATGACACCTGATTAGCATATTATGTCACGCGTCTCAGATACTACACTGCAAAGTGCTGGACTAGGCTAGGCACAACTTATAAATTTATTCTAGTCCAAGTCCACCAGCCAGCACGAGTGATTATTTTGCTGACTTTTCCAGGATGTTTAATTTAGAATGACGAGTCAAGCCTAGCCAGTCGTGTCGACACTGTGCATTTTGTGAGGCGTTGTATATATTTATCATTATTTTGTGACAAAGGTGATGGAGGATGCAGATAACTTATTGACCACCGTGCTTTTTGCTGCCTAGGAAACGTGCGTAACAAGTGCTTCCTTTAGCTTTTTGGGTTAGCAGCTGACTGGCTTGCTGCTTTTGAGTTCCTGTAAAACCATATGAGGTGTAAGTTAGGTTGAGATTCTACGATGTAAATATGTTCCAAGGTAATTTAATCAAAGCCAAAGGTATTTAAGGAGCGGGCATGAATGGTGGTGTGGTGGTGTGGTAGCATGAATGGTGGTGTGGTGGTGTGGTAGCATGAATGGTGGTGTGGTGGTGTGGTAGCATGAATGGTGGTGTGGTGGTGTGGTAGCATGAATGGTGGTGTGGTGGTGTGGTAGCATGAATGGTGGTGTGGTGGTGTGGTAGCATGAATGGTGGTTGTGTGGTGTGGTAGCATGAATGGTGGTGTGGTGGTGTGGTAGCATGAATGGTGGTGTGGTGGTGTGGTAGCATGAATGGTGGTGTGGTGGTGTGGTAGCATGAATGGTGGTGTGGTGGTGTGGTAACTCATGCCATTTTTTATAGATTTTTTTCATTGTATTACATGGAGTTATTTTTTATTGTATGCTGTTGTTCTGTTTTGTTTAGTACATGAAGGACGAGGCTGCCGTGTCAAGTACAGGAGAATCTCGTTTATCCGGCACCCTCGGGGGGGAGCGCATGCCGGATAACTCATTTTGCCGTTGTTTTGAGAGTTACTCTTATGGAATCGCCCAAAATCCCAATAAATACTGTGGTTTCTGGAGGTTGTTGTTGTTTTAGGGCTGCGAGGATCCCTTGGGGAACACTATGAGCCCTGGTGATGTCCTATGATGCTATCACAGGCGCGGTAGTTGACCTGTCTTCCTCAGGAAGGCACAGGTGAGGCGGATGACGGCGTGTTGCCGAGAGGGGGGAGCGCCAGCTGCCGCTAGCAGGGTGGGCAGGTCGAAGGTGGTGACGTTCAGGGCGAGGAGTTGAGAATGTAGCACTACACGGTGTGAGTGGAAGCGCGGACACTGCAGCAGAAAGTGTTCAATAGTCTCAGGAAAATTCATGCACCAAGGGCAGTGGGGGTCAGGGGACAGACGGAGGTGATGCAGGTGAGCTGTGAGTGTCGTGTGCCCCAGGCGGAGGCGGGTGAGAGTGACATCAAGGACGCGGGACTTTTTCCGTATCCACGGCTGGGGGGAAGAGTCACTGCGGTATTGGCCCATGGAGGTGATGCGGAGGGCATCGCCGAGTGTGTGAGATGAGGGAGATGAGGCGTGTGGCTGTGGAGAGCGGCAGAGGGAAGGGTGTCGTGTTGCAGCAGAATCAGCCACCTCGTTGCCTGGGATACCAGCGTGGGAGGGAACCCACTGGAAGGCGATCTCCCACCCCTCATTGGTAAGGTGAAGGGCCCTCTGGATGGTGTGGACGAGGGACGTAGAGGATCGTGGATGACGGGAGAGGAGTTGGAGTGAGGAGAGGGAGTCTGTGTAGACCACAGCCTTGCCCAACTAAATTTCTGCCGATTTTCTCAGTTTTTGAAATAATTATACCTAATTAATGCCTGGGTCGATTAGTGCCGTTGTTTTAAATGCCGGTTAAATGAGGTTCTCCTGTACTACTAAGACTAGACAGAGAACGTGTGATAGGTGTTCATATTCATTTCATCATTATTGTCAGGGTCGGGCGGGGAGGGTCTGGTGGCTGGGCTGAAAAATACTCAAAAAATCACAAAGAAACACAAGACCTTACAACTGTGATGTTGAATCATACTGTGCATAATTTTTGTTACATTTTAGGTTTTAAAAGTACAGTAAAACCTCTCGTATCCGGACACTCATTATTCGGACTTTGACATTATTCGGACCTCCGACCTTTTTTTTTTTTAGGGGTCTAAATTTCCTAGCTATATATATACCTAGAATTTATTTTTTTCTTCAATTATTTTTTAGGGGTCGAAATTTCCTAGCTATATAATATACACCTAGTTTTTTTTTTTTTTTTTTTTTTTTTTTTTTTTTAGGGGTCGAAATTTCCTAGCTCTATATACAACTAGATTTTTTTTTTTTTTTTTTTTTTTTTTCCCTTTTACATATCCCCCCATTATTCGGATCCTTGCATTACTCGGACCACTCCTTGGCCCAATTAGTCCGAATATGAGAGGGTTTACTGTATATCTCAATTAGGTGTGATGAAAGAAATTTTTTAAATTTTTTTATTATTAGTTGACCACATGATTCTACTAGGATAAAGAAATGTTTAAGCACAAAAACAAAATATTTAAATTGGCTCTTAAACCAGACCCTTCTCGCCTTCGTGCAGAGGCATAGTTCACGTGTTACAGGCATAGGTCAGGTGTTATATGAGTGTGCCAAGTGGTGGGTCAGTTAGGGAATGGTGCTGTGGCAATGAAGGTCTCCAGAAGCAGTGCAGCAACATTGGGGAGGTAAAGATGCCTTGAATGTTTTTTCATTTTTGTGTCATGCACTACACGCAAGGTATAGAAGGATCAGCCTGGGGAGGACTTAACTCATCCAGGACAAGGATGACCATCTGTCATTGGAAGAGGAAGGAAGTCTTGAAAAATTAACGAAACTTTTTCAATCTGTCAGTGCTGCAATGCTTGTGCTTGAGAAGTCATTAACCCTTCCTTTGTTGTTGGTGCATACATAGGAATGGCATTCAAGAATCTCTAATTTTACAGTTGCAATAATGTTAGTGTTGACTATTTAGTAGTGAATACCCTGATGTGTGTCGCCGTGACCTGTCAGATGAGCCGACCTGCCGTGTGCCACCATCTTATGAAGATACCCGAGTGAGCTGTTGAAAAAGAGTACTCCAGAGGGGCAGGTGGCACGGCAGGTCCCGAGCCGCCCTCTGCAGGGACGGGAATAAACAGGTGTCCGTGAAGGTACCATTTGTAGGAGACGATGTATCTTCTTGCTTGGTTAGTAGATTGCCACTCATATGGGTCAGCATAAGCTTTCTGCTTAGCCTAAGATTTTTCTTTTTGACCGAGGTGGTCGATATTGTAGGGCAACAGACACAACACTGTCTTGCCATCACCGTTCAGACTTTATATGATATTCTGGTAATTTTTTTCCCTACAACCCTGTCACAAGCACAGAGGTATGGCTAATGACAGTGAAGTGTTATATTCAATTACATACTGATTAAAAATTAGTAGAAACCAAACTGAATTATACATTGTAGATGTTAACTGTGATTTAAGTGAATACCGAAGGCTAGAAATGTAAAATTTATTTTAATAATAGTTCAGTTGCAGAATAGGTTGTATACTACAATTATATTGCAGTTATCACAGTCATAGGACTATAAATTCACAAACATTTGTGTTCTTCATAAGAGTTATGTATGTAGTAAATTGTCAACAGTGAAGAGAAACATGATGGGTCAAAGCATTTCTGTGTATCATTTTGCTAATCTTTTCTTCAGATCTCTGTCCATACAGTGCATTATAAGATGAAACCTAACCGCTGCCACCCCAATGACCACAAGTGAGGCTTTCGGGTTATAAGACGGGAAAAATGGCAATTCAAAGACAAGTATTGGGCATGAACAAGTGCACAGAAAGTCCCTGTCTCTGTGCAAGGCAGAAGTTCATAGACATCCGTCACACTCATGGGCTGCAAGGTATGTGTGGACTAATTTAAACTACATCCACTCATGCTATGCCATCAACAAGTATAAATTGTTTTCATGGTGGGTACTGAACTACATTGCGTCATTCCATTTTGAAGCTGAAATCCCAGCCTGAAACTCAAGCTACAACTTTCAAAACTCAACATCACTGTCCTCCTTTTCGTCCATGTACAAGTCATGGAGTTATTCACAAGCAGAACAAAGTCACAGAACTGTTTTGGTGCAAACAATTATTTCCTGTACTTCCTGAGGATGTTGCTCCAAAAATGAAAGAGGATCCTGAAAATCAAGCTTTCAAAACCCTATGCTTATTTTCACATTATAAAATCTGAAAGGTTCTCACTTATTTTTGTTATTGTTTTACATAATTTTATAAAAGAAAAATTCAATGAATTTAATACATATTTTATTGTAAATCAAAACAATCTGCCAAAAGTTTACCAAAATTTTAACAATATTCTTATGTGCTCACATTTATATTTTTCTGACAGCTCTACGAGTTCCATATTTAATTCATCATCTAAATTAATGAATAGGGCGAGAGTGGCTGCTACAAGCAAGGGCGGGCGCGGCTCACCCGAGTAGCGTTTCCGCTAACCTTTAAGTCTACTAATCCTGAAAGTAATTTTTAGGTGTAAATTTATTTCTTCATATTTATGATTTATTTAATACATTTTGTATTGTTTATAAACTCTGTTGAATGTGAACTACTCTTTAATTTCATTTGTTCATTTGATTACTCTTTTACTCCTTGAACACCTGGCCTCACCATGCAGGACATTTCTGGAAAGCTGGAACATATGAAGGTGTTTTTTAAGGATTTTGAGCTCCCTCCCAAGAACAAATATATAATATTTAATTAATGTGATAAAAGTTAACAATTTTTGTTAGCTTCCCCTAATTTTTTGTGTGGTTCATTGGATTAGTATTGTCAAAGTTAAGTTTTGAGTTATTTGTTCAGCAGTTATTAAAGTACCTTTTAATTCACCGTGCCCACCACGGACTACTAACACTTGATAGAACACGTGCAGGCGAGAGCCCCGCGGCATTTGAAGTGTGGTGGATGCGGGCCCTGTGGTCAGGACGCTTTGTGATGAAGCACCAAAAATACCACAAAGAGTAGGATCTTGTGGTGCAGCACTAACTTATACGTCAACATTATTTGCCTGCTGGTGCTGGTGTCTCGTGGCCAGGCAGAGAAAAGGCCTAGATAGGCACTGGTTTGTTAATCCATTACTTACTGAATTTCTTTATCCACTCTATTAGTCCACTACTTATTTATCGGCTCAGATTTTTTGTTATATTGCTGCACGCTTGTTGCTTGAATATCCAACAGCCGACGGCATGCGGCGATACAAATGAAGCCGAACTGAGCCGAGGTGCAGCGACAACTGACTTCCATTTCTATTGCACGTTCTGTTGTGCAATGCTCTTGTGAAGGGAATAGAAATGGAAGTCGGTTGTCGCTGCGCCTCGGCTCACTTTGGCTTAATTTGTACCGCCGCCGCATGCTATCGGCTATTCAAGCAACTAATAGCGTGCACAGATACAAACGAAGCAATGCAGAGCAAAAAGTCGTGTACTGATGATGATTAGAAGAAAAAAGTTTGCTGTCAAAATAAACTATGAATATGTAATACTGTTGCTTTAATGATAAAAGAAATATTTTTGTTTGTCACATCAACTGTTGGACAAAGGAGGGTACTTTTACAATGATTTTTTTTTCACCAAGATATCAAATACTGAAAGAGATTTAGATGAATATTAATTATTACTTCAAGAATTACAGAAAACATTCCAACAGTCACACTCCCCTTAACGTTTTTTACACTTCGTTTTTTTTCTGACCTAAAATTAAGGATTCGTGGAAAACCTGGACCCGTGATCTCACTGTAACACTTAGATGGTCGGGCAGGAGCCGGCGTTCACATTACCCACGTAGGAAGTATAGGCCAGGTTAATGAGCTGCTTGTTCACGTTGATGTTCCTCATGCAGCCCACATACTTCTCCGCCACGGCTCCTCCCCGGCGCCGCGTGATGAAGGGCTGTGACCCCAGGAACAGCGGGTTCTTGGTGTCCGTGGAGGTGGCGCCAATTTTTCCCGACACCGGCTTGGTGGTGTGTCCGTCCACCACTATGATGGCAATATTTTTGTTCTTGATTACTGTTGAGAAAGAGTCATTAAATTAATCAATAAGGACCATTTTCTTCATCATTGGTTGTATAAGATTGCTTTTATTCACGTGTGTTGCAGTCTGTCTAAAGTGATCTCATCAACGGGTGCTTCGCCACACTAGGGATATCAAATCAATGATCAAATGTTCATTTCAGGCTACGAGCACCTCGGTCAGTCTTCATCTACATCACACTTCCCTCCATCTTAGTGTCTTCTTCCTTCATGCTGTTTTTGCTACAATGAAAATGAAGAGCTATTGTTTTGTATGCATGTTAGAATGTCTTAATCATATTCAAATCAGTCTTAATATTTTGTCTTACTATCCAAGTTAGAGTTTGGAGCTCTTAAACGATATTAATAACATATTTAACAAATTTCAATAAATGTTCTGTTACTAGCTGGACCCAATCCTGTCAAGATGTCCTGATCCGTAACTGCAGGGTCTCTGTACCCACAAGTTACCACAGGCCTGGTAACTTGCCATGGTGGCAGCTGTGCTTTTATGTTCCTGTCATCTTTGAAGAGCACCTTCGTCCAGTTTGCTGTCTGCCGGGACTGGATGCCGGCTGGCTGACAATCAATCAATCATTGGGGGCATACGCCGGGGGGCGCGTCGCCTCGCCCACCCTACACGCCACTCCCGGGGGTCACGAGTCCCCATGCAGGCTCCCTTCCCACACCAAGCAACTTTTGACAAGAAGCATCAACTTGCCACAGCCGCGAGCCTTGTGGTCGCCCCCTTGGTCTCCTCCACGCCGGATTGTCTGTTACAGATACAACCCGGTGGGAAGGATCGGTTTCAGGGTAGCGTGCCACATGCCCATATAGCCGAAGTTGGCGCTGACGGATTGTGCAGGTAATAGGCCTTGATTCAGTCTCACGGTGCAATCGCTGATTTGACACGTAATCATCCCAATGATACCCCATGATTCTTCGAAGACACTTATTACCAAAGGCATCAATTCGCCTCTTCAAGTCGCTATTTAGTGTCAATGTCTCACAGCCATAGAGTAAGACAAAGGGGAGGCAGTAGCAGAGTGGTTAGCGTCACCGAGCGGCGTTCTCAAAGACCCAAGTTCGATCCCGAGAGAGACCCATAAATCCACTTAAAATCTTTCTGCACTGTCGAGTGACCTAAGAACACCCACATGCCCTGCCCTTAACTCTACCTTCGATTGAGAGTACATCGAAGGACACAGGGGGCGGCATGAGCCTCTAATCACAGGCGTCACTATAAAAATCCTGCCTGCGCCACCACGGGCGAGGGCCAACCATCATAGCTCTAAAGTGAACCTCCAGGGCCAACCAACCCCTGGAGGTCACTGCCTACATTTGCTATCGTATAGATGTAAAAAAAAAAAGACGGATCACAAGCGACTTGAAGAGCCGGATCTTTGTCCTCCTGCACAGGTAAGGACAACGCCAAATACTCCTACTGAGCGAATCCATAACAGTATGGGCTATGCCAATCTGCCGTAAGACTTCTTGATGTGTTCCGCCATCATTATGGACTGCGCTACAAAGGTATGTCAAACTTTCCAAGATCTCGATGTCCTCACCACACGCATGAACAGACTGTACTGTTTTATCTAGTAAGCCTCCAAACACCTGGACCTTGGTCTTGAGCCAGGAGACCTCAAGTCCCAAAGGCTTTGCCTCCTCGTGCAGCGCCTCGAGAGCCCTCACCAGGACCTCCAGCGACTCAGCAAAGATTACTGCATCATCGGCAAAAACAAGATCAGTGATCTAGGTGTTGCCGAGGGATGCTCAACAATCACTTTGATCTACAACTTTGCCCAATACCCAGTCCATACAAGTGTTGAAAAGGACGCACCCTTGCCTCACTCCTGTATTCATAGGAAAGAAGCTGGATACACCTCCCCCACACTTCACAGCACTCTCAGTCCCAGAGTACAGACCACTCATCAAACCAATAGTCCTTGCAGGAATCCCGCTAAGTCACAGAAGGGGGCTGACCATGGCTTCCCCTAAAGCCCGGGTCCCACTATGAGGTCAAGGGTCCAAGTCAACCCACGTTAGATAAAATTGCCCGACGCCGGAATTTTTTCGCGTCAACTCACGTCAGCCTGATGGTCACGTCAGCGAGGCGCCTCGCTAGCCACGTCAGACAAAGAAGAGCCACATCACGGCCACGACAGCCACGTCACTTGTCCAGGGTAATTGACCTGGGCTGATGCAACAATTTTTTGAAATTTTAAAAAATCACGCCACGTAAGGAACGAGGCCTCGTCAGCCCGCGTTACCATAAAAGTCAGGACCACGTAAATTTGTGTTATTACCTCGTCAACCCGCGTTAGCATAATGGGGGTTGACGTGGACCCGGGGTTTAGGTGCAGCCATTGTCAACCAGCAAGCATCCAGTCCCGGCAGACAGCAAACAGGGACAAGAAGGACGAAGATGCTCTTTAAGGATGACAGGAACACAAAAGCACCAGCTGCCACCAATAATCCCACCATGGCAAGTTACCAGGCCTGTGGTAACTCGCGGGTACATAGACCCTGCAGTTACGGATCAGCAGAAATTCTCAGATATCATGATTTCAGAAAACTCAAATGTCAAAGAATACCAGGGATCATACCCTATGGATGGATACCAGGCAGGTAGAATAAATAGTAAAAGAGGAAAATTTTGAAATTAAAAAAAAATCTTTCTTTCTAGATTTGACATACAAAAACCCTCGCTATAACGGACCCAAATATAATGATGGCCAATGGCTACCAGATTTCTCCCAAATATAACGGGTTTAATCAGTTATATTCAGGAAAAAATCCGGTCGGCTGCCGGCCGTCCGTCACGTGTGAGTGTGCAGGCTGGATTATGTTTGGCCGCCCGGCCTGCCTCACTCTCTCTCAATCTGTTTGAATTCAGCGCTTATCCCATGAGGTTTTCCCTCACTGTAGCTTTTTCACTCACGTTACCTCTCGTTCCACGTGTGACCTACCTAACTGCCTACAAACAAGAATGGCTTCAAATTCAGCTCCTCTTCAGCTTCTTACTATAGTCAACTCGGCCTATCTTGAGCCCTCCGTTGGGGTTGTGGGAATCCCGCATTGTTGTCCTGTCACCCCGCCACTACCTCAGCCAGGCCGCCACCCTCCTCACTTCTCTCTCTCTCTCAATATAGTTTGCGTATTTATTGTTGTAAATAACTTCTTTTGCTTGGCTGTGCAGAACAAGAGTGCGATGCGCGGGAACCTTCCATAGCGGGCGAATGACCACAAAATTATGAACGACCAAGTGGCCACGCCAGATGTCAACAAGGACACTCGAGGCGGCATTGTTGCACGAGCTACGCTGCCAAGTGTAACGGAGGGTATACAGAGTCGTTGTTTTACCCTCAAATCGCAAGCCATTCTTAAAACCATGCAGCCGTATTATAAAAATACAGGAGAACCTCATTTAACCGGCATTTAAAACAACGGCACTAATCAACCCAGGCATTTTTTTTTTTTTTTTTTTTTCTTCCCCCGAGCCTCCAGCAGGGAGGACCACGGGCTAGCTTGAGCCCGTCAGAGAGATCCTGTGAAAAAAGAGAGGAGAGTGTTCGTGCTGCTGGCGTGCGACACGAGGACTGGCTTGTCCATCCTGACGAGGAGTGCGGGGTAGAAAGGGGCACTCAGCAGGATAACCCAGGCAGTAATTAGGTATAATTATTTCAAAAACTGAGAAAATCGGCAGAAATTTAGTTCAAATTTGGCGGTGTACGCAGGGTTGGCAACCCTTTCATCCCTTTCACTGGTAAACTCTGGAACTCTCTTCCTGTTTATATTTATCCACTTTCCTATGACTTACATCTTTTCAAGAGAGGAGTAACAAGACACCTCCCCAACTAAATTGGCTCACCCCACTTTTTTATTTTATTCTCTTACTGTCTTCTTTATAGGGACTGGCAACTAAGCGGGCTTTGTGTTACCCACTTTTGTTGTGCCCTTGGCCAGTTCCTTGTGATGGGAAAAAAAAAGAAAAAAAAAATTATTGGGTTTTTGGGCGATTCCATAAGAGTAACTCTCAAAACAACGGCAAAATGAGTTATCCGGCATGCGCTGCCCCCCGAGGGTGCCGGATAAACGAGGTTTTCCTGTATACATATAATTTTAAAATACTTAACGTAACCACTAACAGTATGATAGAGAGGTAGTCGTCAGCCTATTAACGGTAAGCGTGACAACACTGCGGGAATCCCACAACCCCACCTGAGGGCTCAACATAGGCCGGGTTGACTAGACCTTAAATTTTACTTCTTTGGATATAAAGGATTATCGGGTGACACCTTCCCCCAAACCCTCAGTTACAGCGAGGGTTTACTGTATTTAGTAGTGTCGCTGACTTCTGAAATTGTATCATAGGTACGATTCAATACATGAAAAAATAAGGTTTTGAGATTGGCCAGTCCCCTTTAGCCTACTTCAAAAATAAATGTATTTAGTGTGTTAAATTGCCGGGAAACTTACATTGCACAGAGTGCCATTTGCCGTCACAGAATGACCACTGTGAGGCCGGGGTGTAGGTGGTGGTGATGATGCCCTTGCCGTTGTCAACACTCAGCTCCAGGCTTCCGTTGTTGAGCTGCAGCAACACAAAGTCCCGCCGGCCGTGCACCGACACCAGGACGCCGCTGGTGCTGCGCGGCTTGATCTCCATCGTCATCTCAAACACTCGCCCAACGCTGAACTTTTTCACTGAAAGAAAGATTTAATTGTACAAGGTTTCCAGAGATGAAGATTAATGTAACTGAATGTGTAGACAATATTTTCAAATACAGGGAGTCTGATAAAATGTATTTCTCATTGTTATAATAAAATCAATCTGCTCCGGTAGTGTGCTTTACGCGTCAACCACAGATGGAATGTCAATTGACAAACACGAATACCAAGAAAAATCTGTGGAGAACTGGTTACACATGCAGAATTGGTAAAAGTTGGCTCTAAAGTTCTTTTTGACAAGTTACGAGGTGCAATAAAAAATTTCCCAGACTGTCTAAAGAAACAGCGCGGGTCTGTCATGCACTTGCTGTGGAAGAAAGCAGCGATGATTGTAGTTCAGTGTGCCGCATGACGTAATTATGTAAACAATCAGACGTGTACTATACTTAATTTTGTGACCACGTTCATTGGGATTTCAGTATGGACCTCAGACTTGAGCAGAGGTCAAACATCAAATTCAATGTCAAGCTTGTAAAATCAGCAACGTAGTCCCCTGGTATGTTCAAGCAGCAATGTGCTGAACAACGTGCTTTGAGTGGCTCTCGCTTCAAGAGGCAGAACATCACAGGAGGATGACTAGAGGTCAGGACGACCTTTGACGAGCACACGTTAGGTAAGTTTAAGAAATCACAAATTTTGAATCAGAATCGTTGGATCACCATCGATGAAGTTGGTGGCATCATCAAAGTGTCATTTGGATCACTTCTGGCAATCTTGCGTCCTATTCGAACATGCACGGAGGTTTGTGCCCAGATTCCTGAGCACAAACCTAAGGCACACCAGGACAATTGCAGCAGGAACACCTGAGCACAATGTTGGTACACTCACCTCTGGTAATGCTTCAATAAGGCCACACATAAGTCACTCATCTATACTCACGCAATATGACGTGAGCTCTTGGTCCAACCCCAAAGAATATCCCGGGCTCCACATTAGTCGAGCACGGAATAACCCCAAAGGCCTCGTGGTCGCTGGCGACGCGCTGGTTGTTCATGCGGAGGTTTCTGAGGCAGCCGTTGAAGGAGAGTTCCGTGTTCTCTGCGTTGGCCACCACCAGCTCCACCACGTTGGTGTCAACCCCGCCGTAGTAATAAGGAGCCTTGGAGGGGGAAAATCTATTACCAGAACTGAACCCCAGTAACAATACATTCTAAAGTTAATAGGTTTATAGTAAAGTTTCTTGCCTCCATAAATTAGAGTAAGGGTGCGTCCACACTGGCGACAAAATATGTTGCCAACAAAATGCCATAGTAGGCCTGAGAGTAGCTTTTTGCTACAACCGAAGTCTGCAGCACAAAGAAGGAGTGAGAAACATTACCTTACTTACATATTACCATCTAAAAATAAATATTTATTAGGCCAGCAACAAATTAAATTGTAAAGAAAAAAATATAAAATCATGAAAAGTATTGAGTTATGATGACTTAGAGACAACCGTGTAGCCACCTGCAGGTCGATGTAGCTGCTCTCTCCCTTGGAGGAGCCGTTGGCCAGCTGGAAGCCGTCCACAAACAGCAGGCCGGCCTCTCCCCGCCGCTCCAGCACGGCGTTGTGCCACACCCCGTCGTTGAAGGACTGCTCCGTCCTCATGGTGGCGGCGCCCGTCCCGGGGCTGAAGCTGAACACCAACTGCAAGAACAAAGTTATGCACTGCAGCTTCCCAAAACATCATTCAGAAAAGTCTCATTCAGTGTTAATGAAAGATCCACAAATCAACAGGATTGTCATACTGATTGTGATTGTGATCCTACTTGTTTGGGACGACCAGTTGTTTGGAAAACTTGAATTTGGAACAAAAGCATAAGAAGGGCTGCTTTGAGATCAAATAATATTTCTGTGGTGAAATTCATAACAAATGTTGTGAACCTGATGAATGTTTGATGACAAGTCACCTACCTTGGCGTCCTTGACATAGAAGGTGATGTAGTCTTGATGAGAGCCACTTGAACCATAGAAAATCATACTGTTATTGGAAACCGTTTTGAAATCAAGCGAGAACTTGAAGTCTGCCCTCGGGTTGTCCGGCAGACTCTGGAACTCAATCCGGCTGTTACGTTTGCTTCCTGGAAAATACAGACCATGACTTGTATTATGTACTTGAAGTGTTCTTAGATGTACTTCCATAACTTTTTGAACATTAGATGAGTGAAGCCAAGAATTACATGATTCCATACAACAGTACGAGGCAATATTTTGTAAATAAAAAATATAAGATAGCATTGGTAAGTTCACAACAACAAAATCTAATCACTCGGAGCCTTTGTTAGAGAAGATGGTGCATGTATAAGATTATTTCTTCCGCTGTTAATAAATTGACATTCTACTACACTAGAAACCATTATTTTCTATAAACAACCAACACAATCAAATTAAATATGATCATGCATTCTAAATCTTGCTGACAAAGTTACTTCACACTCAACACAACACAATCACACGGGTAAGCTCGTTACGAAAGATGGCTTACTTTTTGTACCCGAAAAAAGTGATTGCCATGAAATCATCTACAAGTTCTACAAGAATCAAACACTGGATATCAAAGTGTCTGGGGTTCAAAATAATCTATGAAAACAACTACTAAACTTTGTGATTAGGCAAGTCAATGAGCACACAAATAATCAACCTAAAAGTATAAGAGAACTCCCACTCACCAAAGCTATAACCACGGGAATCATCTTCATCTACGGGGTCAAAGTTATACGATGATAATTCAAGGGAAAAATCACTTATTTGTCGTTATCATCATTACATCACAAATGTTTTGCACTGTATTACTTCCATCATGTCTTATGGTGCTTAAATGGTCTATGATTTTTTGTAGGCAATGTATCTAATGATGAGATCCTACATAACTTAAGAGAACATACATAGATCACATGTAGAATATGAAGTTCTCTCTCGTTCTCTCTCGTACTCTCTCTCTCTCTTGTACTCTCTCTCTCTTGTACTCTCTCTCTCGTACTCTCTCTCGTACTCACTCTCGTACTCACTCGTACTCTCTCTCGTACTCTCTCTCGTACTCTCTCTCTCTCTCGTACTCTCTCTCTCTCTCGTACTCTCTCTCTCTCGTACTCTCTCTCTCTCGTACTCTCTCTCTCTCTCGTACTCTCTCTCTCTCGTACTCTCTCGTACTCTCTCTCTCTCGTACTCTCTCTCTCTCGTACTCTCTCTCCCCAACACTGCATTAACTTAACTAACTACCAACATTTTAAGCTGGGCCTTCCTCTACTTTCACCCACAGCTTCACTTCATTTTTGTGCATTCTCTCGTCATCTTCTTTAGACCATTAAGGTTCAAAATAAAAAAATACGAGAATTTCTATCTTTGGCTCGGTATCTCATCCTGTTGACCAAGGATACAAAACTCGTGTGAATTTTATATACTCACCAAATCTGTACCCCTGAGTGAGGTCGACTTCTTCCTTCTGAGGTTTCATTGGCAGGGCACAGCTGTCCATGGATATTGCCTCTTCAGTTGTCACCTCCGTCACCACTGCACAAAGAAGCATTCATCATTTAAAGAAAATCTGGTTATGGATCACCTCCAATAAGGTGTGTAACCAAAATTCTTAAACTGAAATGAGAAACTTGTACGAGAGAGAGAGAGTACGAGAGAGAGAGAGAGAGAGAGAGAGAGTACGAGAGAGAGAGAGTACGAGAGAGAGAGAGTGTACGAGAGAGAGAGAGAGAGAGAGAGAGTGAGAGAGAGAGAGAGTCAGTATTTGAACACTTCTCATTGCATTTTGTTTACGCAAGCATCACTTTCCGACGTACAGTACGCTGAGCCACATCCACGGCAACAAGAGTGGCATTAAAATATTACTGCAATGAAAACCTATACTATAATAAAACTATAATAAGTTATCACTTCAATATTACATCAAAAGTTAATCCTACATCTTCAGACTCTGAGGTTTTAAGACTTATCTAGTCTAGGAAGTTTCTTAACTGGTTAAAAAAAACTAAATAAAGGTCATACGTAGTTTGTCTATGCATTTGCATTTGTCTATGGGCATTACCAGACCTCAATCATTTCATCTTTCAATACCTGGTAGTGGAGCAACAACTGTAGTGGGCTTAGCGGTGGTAGTGGTGGTGGTGGTGGAGGGGGGAGCGGAGGGTCTATAGTAAGGAGTGGGCTCGGGGGAGGGGGGAACGTCATCTTCAGTCTCGGGCTCCATCGACGGCAGCTCTGCAATGATGCGCACGTCCTGTCCTGTGGTGTTAGTGCCGTCCACTGGTTGGTCACATCAGCACAGGGGCAGCACAGGGGCAGCACAGGCAGGCAGGGTAAAGGTGTTTCAGGGGGAGGCTAAGGTTCATAATACAGCCATGAAGTGAAGGAAAGCTTGACCTTGCTTATATTGGTGGTAGAATTAAAGTATTAAACCTTTGAGTAGGCATATACTAAGAGAGTGAAAAGCCTTCTCTTTGTTCTTAAGGTTGGAAAGTCATGGAAGTTTCTTTAAGTACAAGAAAACATTTGGTCTTGTCTTTCCTTCACTTCAAGGCGGCGGCAGGACTGGGACATCGAAGCCTGCGAGGAGCTACCCTTGTGTGGGCATGTAAGGAGTGAGGTTGTGAGCATAGGCACACATTTACTGACACTTAACAAGGACTATTATTTGGTAGTAGTTAATGCATTATACATACTGGACGACAAATATTTATGTAAAAATAACACATGCTAAAGGAAAATTTAAAAGCATAACGGGAAGTTCGGAATAAAGTTTGTTTTAAATATATTAAAACTACTTGAGCTTATCTTGCTTATGAATGTCAGCCTTAAAAAAATACTAAATCTAATGAAAAAGATGAATGAAAGAATGGGTTGATGGAAATAATAAGATTTAGTAACACTTCTTCAACACAAGGCAAAACTTAAAGCTGATGAAAACGAGCCAAAATGCATTTATATTAGCAAATTGTGTAACTCTAAAGCACCAGAGAGCTAATTGTGTGTGGTAGTTAGGAGGATCCCATGTCTTCCTACCTATGGACGGCTCTGCAAACAAGGACGTGCTCTTCGTCAGCGGACATTCCTGCAGCACCGCGTTGAGCTTGTTCTCGCTCTGCACAAAGTTCACAATCTTGCCGTTAAGCGTTGCGTCGCCGATGCAGCCGATGAAGTTAGTGCCGATGGGCGAGGTGGTCCCCAGCAGCTTCATGTCCTGACACGCCGCCAAAGAACACCGGCCCATCGAAGGGAACGGCCTGGTGGGAGACCTGGACACTGAAGACATAAAAAAAACATGTACTTATTAGGCCACGGTATGAACATAAGGAAGCTACAAGAAGGTGACCTGGACACTGAAGACATAAAAAAAACATTTACTTAGGCCACGGTATGAACATAAGGAAGCTACAAGAAGGTGACCTGGACACTGAAGACATAAAAAAAACATGTACTTAGGCCACGGTATGAACATAAGGAAGCTACAAGAAGCCGTCAGACCTACAGATGGTAGTTCCTGTCAAGATGAAGAATGCGTGATGAAGGTAACAAACTATTATGTTCCTATATTTAAGAAAAATGTATCGGCACTTACACTTCAAGCGAACCATCATGAGCACTACAGCACTGACAGCCCCACTACTTACCTGTATGTCTTGTAGTCATCAATGTCGAGGCGAAGCTGGTTGTGTTCCCGTGTGGCAATGACAACATGCCACTCACTGTCATTGTATTTCTCATAAGTTCCTGAAGAAAACCAAAGAAATGTTATGAAAGACATTACATTACTTCATAACACACAAGTCAATAGGAAACACACCGACAGAGTAACTCATCATCCTGCCTTACTAATAAAGTGCTTGTGCCCATCATGTGCTCCCTAACTAAACTGACCCCCCCCCCCCCTTTCTTTATTCTCTTACTGTCTGTCTTCCTCATAGGGAATGGCAACTAATCAGGCTTCTTGTTACCCTTTTTTTTTTTTGCCCTTAGTCAGAACCTTTGTGATGTAAAAAAATAAAATAATAATAATTATCTTACAAGACCTTGAGATTGTTTTACAGCCAAATTCCCAACATCCGACCTCTCCAAACAACCGACTTTTTTCACCACCACATTGTGTCTTGTTTTGGCCATTTATTTTACTTAGTTTTTTTTTTAGTTATTAGAAAACATTGATTTGTGGCTTTATTTATGCATGAATATTACGTTCACGTATATCACTGGATCGGCCTTCAAAAGCTGCATCTTTTATGTTCTATACCATTTTGTCCTTACGTTTATGGTTACTGTGATATCCGAACATCCGACTATTCCAATTATCCGACCTACCTGCAGTCCCCCCAAGGTCGGATAATTAATACTTAGCTGTACTACCTTATTTCATCAATGATTGGATCAGTCAAATTTACTTTAGGCAAACCTGCTCACCAGTGCTCAGCTCGCCTCCCGGGGCATCGCGTAGGAGCAGGGCGCCGTCAGCAATGGAAAGGGAGAAGTAGGTGTTCAGGTTTTGAGTGGTGGCATAGAAGATCAGACCATCAGGCTTGTTGGTCTTGAACTTGAACACAAGCTGAAGTCCACCTCCCTCTGGGCTCTCAAACTCCACATAACCTGGAGCGTGTTCATCCCAGGACACCAGACTTGCAACCTGAAAGAAATCAAATGCGTGAAAGATGACACTTGGTAGAAAAAAGTTAACATAATAAAATAAAACTGCATTATCTTCCCCAACTATGATAAAAAATGTACTTAAATTCTTCTAACAACTTAAGTGGTACCAAGGCTTTTTAGAGGCTTCAAGGAAATATACCATGATTCTGCATAATTATTTTAGTGATAAGAACATAAGAACATAAGAAAATAAGGAAGCTGCAAGAGGCCGCGAGACCTAAACGAGGTAGTTCTTAAATCCCTAAGGATGGTGGAAAGTATGTGATTTATAGGGGGGGAGCGGGGCAGGTTGCATCGAGGGCAGGTTGCATCATTGCCTCTAACTCGCATGTTATCACACGTACATCGTCTCAATACTACTACTACTACTACTACTACTACTACTACTACTATAAACTACTACTACTACTACAACTACAACAATAATAATAATAAAAAAAGTGAATGCGAGTTAGAGGCAATGATGCAACCTACCCTCGATGCAACCTGCCCCGCTCTCCCCTACATCCTCCGTTGGGTAATCCCGGACCCACCTGTACGGGGCAGCCGGGCACGGTGCCGAGGGTCTCCTTGCTCTTGGACAGATCAACAGACTGTCTGTCAAGAACCACCTTGTCAATACAGCCGATGAAATCATTATTCGTCACGCCAATGAAGTCGTGTTCGCCGGGGAAGCCACCAAAGTACATGGTGTCCGGCGTCTCAAAGAACTGTTCCCTGCCCGGCGCTTGGCGGATCACGGGGTCGGCGCCGATCTGGGGGAAAAGAAGGAACCAGTCATGTGCCATTCTCTTTTCCTTAGACAAATTATTACCGGTACTTAAGAATTACATGGGATAAACTGTTTGATGGAGAGAAATGCTACAGGTGAAGTAGTACAGTAAAACCTCGCGTATTCGGACCCTCATTATTCGGACTTTGACATTATTCGGACCTCCTCCTTTTTTTTTTTTTTTTTTTTTTTTTTTTTTTTTTTTTTTTTTTTTTTTTTTTTTTTTTGTTAGGGGTCGAAATTTCCTAGATATATATACACCTAGATTTTTTTTTTTTTGGGGGGGGGTCGAAATTTCCTAGCTATACTTTTTTTTTTTCTTTTTAGACACCTAGAATTTTTTTTTTTTTTTTTTGTAGGGGTCAAATTTCACTACACCTAAATTTTTTTTTTTTTTCTCTTTTTTCTTATCCACCCATTATTCAGATCCTTGCATTACCCGGACCACTCCTTGGACCAATTAGTCCGATTAGGTTGTACTGTATATTACAAACAATTATAAACACTGAAATGGTACTTCATCCTACTTCATCCTACCAGAAGTGGGTTCACACAGAATAAACCCAAACGACTAACCATTTCAGACAGAGTAACAAACCTTAAGCACTCCTTGGCCGCCATTTCTGGACATCTCGACAAGATGGAACTGTCCGTCATTATATCTCTCTGCCGAACGCATAGTGGCAGGCCCGTCACCAAGGTCAAATTGGAAGATGACATGACCTTCCTCTGTGTATAAGCTGATGTACTGGTCCTGTGGGAAAGACGCAGTGAGTGTTTTTTTCTTCTCTTTTAACGAAGATTGCAAGACTTAATGAGCTACTCTGTGTCACCAACTATCAACTACAAATTGAAGACTGAATAATGAAAAAACATGTTTAATGCATGAAAAAAACATAAATTTTGTCATTCTGGTAAAGCAGCAAACTGAAGAGCAATGGAACAAACATAACTGAGCCTGTCAACCAACCAAGACATAATTCCATAACCATTATTCCCATTAACGTAACAATTAACCATTAACTATTAACATGTCCCATTAACCCCTTCACACCTAGATCTTTACTTGGCTATAAAAAATTGTATGTTGTCGAGCCATACAATTACGAAAAGTAACTGAATATACCAAATTAGTTAGTCGACAAGGATACTAAACAGGTCATATCTATAAAATATTGTTTATATTCACTAAAAATCTTCTAATGGCACCCAAATTACAATGGAAATAACGTTCTGGGCCTCAAGGGGTTAAGATTAATTCCCATAAACCCAGCATGCCCTTTACTGGTCCGGCAACACTCACCGGCGCTCCAGTGATCATGAAGAGGATGCCGTCCTCGGCGTAAGTTTTGAATCTGAGCTGCAGACTGACCAACTTCTGGAACCTGTAGGTGGCGGTGTCCAGGCCTGCGTAGCCGTCGCCGTTGAACCTCAGGCCCGTCACCGGCGCATAGTCCACAAACTCATCTCTGCAGAAGGACAATTTGATATTTCTTCCAATAAAAAAATAATGCACCTACAATTCTCGACCTGTACTCTTGGCCCAAACTTCATTCATCACTACATCTTCTTAAGAGGCACGGTAAAGATGATTGTGAGAGAATCAAAAGTAAATTCAAGGCTGCTTAACAATAAAGAAAAGTAATCAGTATTGATATACATCCATCAAAAGGCTTGCTATTCATCCTGCAATTAGTATTTTACATGAAAAATTGTCATAAACGAAAAATAACAGAACATATTCCAAAAGGGATCAAAAATGTATCCGTGAGTCTCCGTGACGCACCTCTCCACGGCCCCGCGCTGTCTGTTGTTGTTTGTGCCGTTGGACATGAAGTTCCAGAGGCCGATAAACTGGTCGTTGAGGTGCAGGTCTTCTATTTCCCCGTAGTAAGAGGTGCTGAGGACGGACCGGTCCACCGCCACCCCCGCCGGGATGCCGCCCACAAAGATCTTGCTCACTTTGGAGTCCAGGTTGAAGACAGAGTAGCGTCCCGGCAACACCTCCTCCACCGCCTCGCCGGCGATGCTCTCGCGGGACACGTCCAGCCTCACAACCTTCCCCGTCCTGCACAACACAAGGTTATGAACTACTCACATGCTGTTTACATTTTAATTTTAATTTTATGCACTGGACTGTACTGGACTAATGGTATACTTGGCCTATTGAACTACTGTACTTTCCTCTTTTGCTATATAAGTTCATCAAATATCATCCTCAGATTCAAAAGCTGATCCACACATCCCTCCCTCTTCGATCAACCCTTCTAATGCCAAGAATTACAAGACATGGCCCTATTGATTTTCTACAGAAGGATTTCGTTGATCTGAGAGGATACTAGTTAGAATGATGCCTACACAGATGATGCCTATAGTACACACATCAAAATAAGTAATCAAATAGTGCTAGACGTAATTCATAAAACTATTTTGCTTCACATCACACCTGGCATATAGTCTCACCTCACACCTGGCATATAGTCTCTCCTCACACCTGGCATATAGTCTCACCTCACACCTGGCATATAGTCTCACCTCACACCTGGCATATAGTCTCACCTCACACCTGGAATATAGTCTCACCTCACACCTGGCATATAGTCTCACCTCACACCTGGATATAGTCTCACCTCACACCTGGAATATAGTCTCACCTTTCTACGGCAATCTTGGTCCACACGTTATCGGCCACAAACAGTTTGTTGTACTCCATGGTGTGGGGTCCGGCGCCCAGGTTCATGGTGAGGCGCACGTAACCCTCATCCAGCTCCAGGGCCAGGAAGTCGTCGGTGGTGGTGCGACGCATGCGCTCGTGTCCCCCCACGGGCGCCCCCATGAAGAGGATGAGGCCGGATGGCTGGTCAGTCTTGATGAAGGTCGACACCTGAGCCAAAGGAAGACGGTCCCACTTTGATCTCATGGCAATAACTCTGCTTTTGTTCTTTTATACTTTCGTGAATCTTATGGAAACAAGATGGCAGTTCATCCTATCATTAATAAGTACCTGAGATCTACTGTTTACAAGCCTTTGTTCTCCATAGATATGTGTATTGGTGTTTATTTTCACAGGGGAACGTTTCTGTGCATTATAAAAAGTGTTGTATCCATGACGCCTGCTGTCAATTTGGTAATGTTGAAAAATTATTCTTGTTGACAAATCTGTAGCCGTGAACTATTTCTTGAACTGAAATAAACTAAATCATGATCAGAAAGAGTAAAGAATTTTCCCCATAAAGCATCCTATCTATGTCACCTTAGTGGAGGTTGAAGACTTGGTCAGCTCCCGGGGATTCTGCACTTCAATGGTGGTGTTGGGCTGGAAGGACACGCCCACCTTGATCTTGTTGGTCAGCTCTCGGGTCTTCTGAATGGTGAGGCGCAGCTTCTCCAGGCGTTCCCCCATGTCAATGCCCTTCGCCTGGATCCGCGCCTTCTGCGGGCGCAGGCGCTCGGCCAGCTCCATGGCTTCCGGCAGCTGCTGTTCTGCGCGCTCCACTGGGCCGAGGGAAAGCAAGTTCAGAGTTGCTGCATTTCATCAGTGAATGAAATAGTTTATTGCCTTTTGTAGTCTTAGTCAGCCATGAATGATCACCAGAATGATCCTCAAGGAAACCCAACATAAGGAAATGCTACACTTGTGGACACTCATGTGCACATTCCAGAAGGTTGGGAGAAGAAGGGATGCCATCTATAAGGAAGAATTCCCTTGAGCGTGAGGATGCAAACTCATCACCAAGCAATAGAAAGGGGAAAACATTTGAGGTAAAACAACAAGGCAAGGAGGTCACAAATCAATACTACCAAACTGTCACAGAAGTTTACTTCAAATAGTCAGTTAAGGATGATCTTTTCCAGGACCATCAGTACAGTTGTAAAAGGCATCCTCTCCCCTCATTTTCACTTATAATTCAATTCTGATAATATTCTCTGATGGAGTATTTTTCTGTTTGAAAGCATGATTAATTTCTACATCTACACTGTCAAGTCTCACCTGACTCATATGCTAGCGCGATGGCTCTCTTCCCCTCGGCTACATTCTTCAGCAGGAAGCGGGCATCCTCTCCGGCTTGGGGCAGTCGCTCCTCCACCTCATTAATGGTCTGGATGGCCTCGTCGGCTCCCTCCCTGGACTGCACGGCTCTGTCCTTCAGCATGGCCGCATCGTTCGAAATGGTCTCCATGTCAAGATTGTTCAGGTGGCTGCAAGCAAAAATCTTTATGTAGTAGTTTTAATAATAATAGTTTTGTTTTATCATCCTAAACACTCTATGGCGATGAACTTCTATATCGCCAAACCACACAGCCAGTGGGAGAAACCAAGTCTCTAACACCCTGATCCTTAACACAAATCTCTTTCCCTTGCCATCCATGCTTCACAACTTTACATTGCTATCTGGACCACAATACTTACTTACAGATTCCCTGCTAATCAATATGCCCTTCAATAAACCACAAAAGTTCACTAATTATCCTTTCCTGCATTCATCTTCCCACCATTCTGCATTTCATCATATTAAGTTTCCACGATATTACAGCCAAATTCCCAACATCCGACCTCCAAACATCCGACTTGTCCAAACAACCGACTTTTTTCACCACCACATTGTGTCTTGTTTTGGCCATTTATTTTACTTTTTTTTTTTTTTTTTTTTTTTATTTTTTTTTTTTTTATAGTTATTATAAAACATTGATTTGTGGCTTTATTTATACATGAATTTTACTTTCGCGTCTACCACTGGATCGGCCTTCAAGAGCTGCATCTTTTATGTTCTATACCATTTTGTCCTTACGTTTATGGTTACTGTGATATCCGAACATCCGACTATTCCAATTATCCGACCTACCTTCGGCCCCCCCAAGGTCGGATAATTAATACTTAGCTGTATTTGATATAATAAGATTCTAATTTTACTACTTTTACCAGTTTAACAATGAAGTTTTCTCATCATTGTCCACCCACTAATGCTCCATCCTAAATCCATTAAATCCCTCCACTCAAATACCACGATATAAATATAGCAATTCGTTTATCAACACGACAGATACTACCACCGTCAACAACCCTATAGTCGCCACTGCACTAATGTCGCCAGGCGCCGTATATTACGAATTTTAGCATCACTAGACTTTTATGTGCCACTGAAGACAGGTAAATAATATAAACTACTGTGCATGACTCTTCAGTGGCACATAGAAGTCTGTAGTGATGCTAAAATACGTAACATATGACGCCTGGCGACATTAGTGCAGTGGCGATTATAGTGTTGTTGACGGTAAGTAAGGATTAAGTGTGAACAGTGCGCCAGGGCAGATCTTCCCTACACACACACACACACACACACACACACACACACACACACACACACACACACACACACACACACACACACACACACACTGCAAAAAGACTTTCAAGACTAAAACTCCCAACACTTGAGAAAAGAAGAGAAAGGGGAGATTTTATAGCAGTGTATAGAGCATCAATGGGTCTGGAAAAAATTGATAGAAATGATCTGTTTGTGTGGGACGACAGAAGTACAAGAGGTCATGAGAAGAAATTGAAAAGGACAACATGCAAGAGGGATATAAAAAAATACAGCTTCCCGTATAGAAGCATAGAAGCCTGGAACAACCTTGATGCAAAAGTGATTAATGCAAGAAGTATTCAGGACTTCAAAGGCAAACTGGATAATAGTAGATTTGGAGACGGGACAGTACGAGCATAACTTTTCCTGTATGTTACAACTAGTTAAATACACACACACACACAGACACACACACACACACACACACAGTCACACACACACACTCAGTCTTACATGCTGATGAGGACAAGGGTGTCGTTGGTGTACTGGTTCATGTCCCGCAGCGTGCGCACGTCAGACTCGGCGTGCTCCAGCTGCGGCCTCAGGTCACGCTGCACCTGCTGCACGCGTAGCCCCGCCAGGCTGTACTTCTCCTCGGAGATCTTCTGGGATTCCACCGCCTGGCCACTCACACCTTCCGACATCTCCACAGCCTAAAGGAGAGGACATCGTACACATTAATTTTTTTTTTTTTTTTTTCATCACAAATAAATGGATTAAAAAATGGATAAAAAAAAGAAAAGTGGATAAAAAAAAGAAAAGTGGATAACAAATAGCCCGTTTAGTTGGCAATCCCTACAAAGAAGACAGTCAGAGAATAGAGAAAGGCGGGTGGCCAATTTTTAGGTCAACATAAAACATGGAAGTACACACAAACCTCGATTTCCCGGACCTCGATTTGCCGATACGGATTTGCAGACAAATCCGAGGTCCGGGATGTCAGTCTCGGTACTTTTTTTTCTTTTTTTTTTTTTTTTTTTTTTTTTTTTTTTTTTTTTTAAAAATAAATTTATTTAAAAACAAAAATTGAAAAAGCCATGTCCTGATCGTAAATTTGACCAAGTTGTCCGGCGTTCCTCGAGTGTTCTCTGTCACCCTGGTCAGGTCCGCGCCTCCCGCAGGTGGCAGCATGCTCAGCGGTCGTCATGTTACATTTGGGCACACACATTCCGGTTCAGCCTGCACAGCCTCCGTCATCACCTGACCCACTGCCCCTGGTGGCGCCAGAGTTTCTGAGACATTCACTTTCTGCTGCCTCCGCCAGGTGCCAGCATGCTCAGGCGGTCGTATGTTTAATTTGGGCCACACTCACGGATTCACCGAACAGCTCCGTAGTCTCCCTGACCCCCAACTGCTCTGTGCAGGAATGTATCAAGACTATTGAACCCTTTCTGCTGCCTCTGCCAGGTGGCTGCATGCTCACGGACCTTAAAGTCGCGGCGGGGTAGTTTTATATGTCCGTTGCCGACAGTAATACTAGGAGTGGTTTGATAAACGTCCGGGGGGTTGAATGGGCATTGGACTTTTTTGGATTTTTTTTTTTTTTTTTTTTCTTGCGATTCCCGGACTTTGCGGTTCCGGACCAGTGCGTTTCCCCCTATTAGTCCGGAATCGAGGTTTCGTTGTCCTTCAAAACGAGACACGCAAACGCAAGACTAGACTCTGCTTGGGTTTTCAGGGGTTTCAAGCATCACTGAATGTTATATCTCGACTGTTGTACTTTATTCTATACACATAATCCGTTTTCTATCATATTGCTAAAAAAAAAAATATAATAATTTAAAAAAAAAAAAAAAAATAAAAAAAAAAAAAAATTATATGTTCTACCAATAATTGTAGGACTTCCATTTCTTCCTTTTATTTAGAATGTCAATCAATCACATCCTCTAAGCCTCTTGGGCTGACTACTGACATGAGGTCCAGCTTACCTTGGAGGCCGACATGTTGGCTGACAGAGAGGCATTGTACGCGTCATCAATGGCCAACACAATGTTCTTGTAGGCATTGGCGGCCTCCAGAGCGTTTTCTGCCACTTCCCGCGTGTCTTGTAGGAGTCTGTCCAAACCTTGGGCCTGGGTGGGCAAGGAACATTATTTTCCACTATCTTCTTCACAGACATTGCAAAAACTATCTTCCAAAATCATCCACTATCTTACATAAACTATATTTATCAAAACAGCTAGTAATTAATGTGCAGTTCCACTTTTCGTACCCTAGTTTCTGTACCCTACTAATCAATATGCCCTGTCAATATCTTCTTAATATCTCCTACCAATCACCCCTTCAACCCCCACCCATGTCATGGGGGGGGTGCTTCTTCTGTTGAGGTATTCTGAGGGGGGTTCCTGAAGGGGCAGTCTTGGTCAAGGGGGAATTCTCTCAGTGCCCTGTCGACAGAGACTTGCCTAGTGACCGATGTAGCCAGGTGATACTTCTATGCGGTTTTTCCCCTTGTACCCGACAGAGGCTTCACATTGCCCGGGCCACAGTTACCTTTTGAAATCCCGTCACTATGTCCTTCTAACAGACATGGGACTCAGGCTGCTGATTCACAATTCAGAAATAAATTGAAATCTTTTTCCTTCCTTCGCGGGGAGTCGAACCACCGCCACGTCAGAATTGCACTCGCAGACCAGCGCGTTACCGATTCTGCCATAAGGTTAACCCTATGGTTTTACGGCTTCTGATGTATTTATCCTCATTACATCCCCACCACCCCCACCACAATCACCCCCACCACCACAATCACCCCCACCACCACCCCCACCACAATCACCACCCCCACCCCCACCACCACCACCACAATCACCCCCACCACCACCACCACAATCACACCACCACCACCACCACAATCACACCACCACCACAATCACACCACCACCACAATCACCCCCCCCCCACCACCACCACCCCCACAATCACCCCCCCACCACCACCACCACCACAATCACCCACCCCCACCACCACCACAATCACCCCACCCCCCACCACCACCACAATCACCCCCCACCACAATCACCCCCACCCCACCACCACCACCACCACCCCCAACCACCACCACAATCACCCCCCCCACAATCACCTACCGTTCCCTCCAGCTGCTGTGCGTGACCGTGGGCTTGGCGGGCGTGATCCTCGGCCTCCTGCAGCTCCTCCATCATCTCCTCCACAGAGTCATTCAGCGTGGACTTGGCGCTGCGTAGCCGCTCCACACCCACCACTGCAGGGACCAGGCGGAAAGCGGAGTAGTCGTATCTTAATTTCCTGTTTTTAACTTATATCAAACTTTCTAACTTATATCAAACTTATATCAAACTTTCTAACTTATATCAAACTTTCTAACTTATATCAAACTTATATCAAACTTTCTAACTTATATCAAACTTTCTAACTTATATCAAACTTATATCAAACTTTCTAACTTATATCAAACTTTTTAACTTATATCAAACTTAAATCAAACTTTTTAACTTATACCAAACTTATATCAAACTTTTTAACTTATATCAAACTTAAATCAAACTTTTTAACTTATACCAAACTTATATCAAACTTTTTAACTTATACCAAACTTATATCAAACTTTCTAACTTATACCAAACTTAAATCAAACTTTCTAACTTATACCAAACTTATATCAAACTTTCTAAATTATACCAAACTTATATCAAACTTTCTAACTTATACCAAACTTAAATCAAACTTACATCAAACTTTCTAACTTATACCAAACTTATATCAAACTTACATCAAACTTTCTAACTTATACCAAACTTATATCAAACTTTCTAACTTATACCAAACTTATATCAAACTTTCTAACTTATACCAAACTTATATCAAACTTTCTAACTTATACCAAACTTATATCAAACTTTCTAACTTATACCAAACTTATATCAAACTTTCTAACTTATACCAAACTTATATCAAACTTTCTAACTTATACCAAACTTATATCAAACTTACATCAAACTTTCTAACTTATACCAAACTTATATCAAACTTACATCAAACTTTCTAACTTATACCAAACTTATATCAAACTTATATCAAACTTTCTAACTTATACCAAACTTATATCAAACTTTCTAACTTATACCAAACTTAAATCAAACTTTCTAACTTATACCAAACTTATATCAAACTTTCTAACTTATACCAAACTTAAATCAAACTTTCTAACTTATACCAAACTTAAATCAAACTTTCTAACTTATACCAAACTTAAATCAAACTTTCTAACTTATACCAAACTTATATCAAACTTTCTAACTTATACCAAACTTAAATCAAACTTTCTAACTTATACCAAACTTAAATCAAACTTTCTAACTTATACCAAACTTAAATCAAACTTTCTAACTTATACCAAACTTAAATCAAACTTTCTAACTTATACCAAACTTATATCAAACTTTCTAACTTATACCAAACTTAAATCAAACTTTCTAACTTATACCAAACTTATATCAAACTTTCTAACTTATATCAAACTTTCTAAATTATACCAAACTTATACCAAACTTTCTAACTTATACCAAACTTATATCAAACTTTCTAACATATACCAAAACATTATCCTATCCTCCTTTTTTATCCTCCTTCCGTGACACTTTAATCCCTTATTACCTTGTTATCTCCCTTAAGTATAGCATTAACCCCTTCACGCCCAGATCTTTCCTTTGCTATATAAAAGTGTTTGTTAGCCATAACGAAAAGTAACCTATTATACCAAATGACCTAGTGAACAAGGGTACTAAACAGGTCATATCTATAGAATATTGCTTACATTCATTAAAATAGTCTAATGGTAGCTAAATGACAATGTAAATTATGCTCTGGGCCTCAAGGGTTAAATTCCTTGTTATTTTTTACTTATAGAAGTTAGCATGCGACCTAGATTTGGGTGGCATCTGTTCTCACTACTGTATCTACTCCCACAGCTAGCAATACCAATTATTACGAGATATCATAAGAACATAAGAAATAAGGAAGCTACTAGAGAATTCTCACCAACATTCTCACCACCTACCCAGCATTTCGTAGTTCTTGGTGGAGTTGGCGTGACTGTCTTTGGCTTGATCCACCAGGTCATTCGCCTCCACATTGTTGTCCTCCGCCTCGCCGGACAGATGGCGGATCTCGTCCAGCTTCTTCTTCAGCAGCTGGTACCTGAGATAACAACATAAGAACATAAGAAGCTACAAAAGGCCACGAGACCTACATGTGGTAGTTCCTGTGGCTTTGTTCCTGAGATGACACGCCGTCTTAAATCTCCCATGTGACTTTGTACAGTAAAACCTCTCATATTCGGACTAATTGGGTGATTGATTCGGACTCATACAGTGATATCTTGGAACTCTAATATCATTTGTTCCAAGAGGCAGTTCAAATTCCAGAAAGTTCGAATTCCAAAGACAGTTTTTCATTACCAAATTTACCCTAATTTGGTAATGAAAAACACTAAATTACAACCCTGACCGCCACGCTGAGTTTGTTCGAATAAAAAAAAAACTTTCAAATTTTGGAGCGTAATATTCTCGAAAAAAAAACATTGAAATTCTGGAGCGTAATATTCTCGAAAAAAAACATTGAAATTCTGGAGCGTAATATTCTCGAAAAAAAAACATTGAAATTCTGGAGCGTAATATTCTCGAAAAAAACCATTGAAATTCTGGAGCGTAATATTCTCGAAAAAAATAACATTCAAATTCTGGAGCGTAATATTCTCGAAAAAAAACATTCAAATTCTGGAGCGTAATATTCTCAAAAAAAAGAAGTTCAAATTCAAAGTTGTTCGAGATAAGGGGTGTTCAAATTCCTAGGTATCACAGTCCTTTGAATCCTCTTAATTCTGTAATCACTCATAGCAAAAGTTTTAAGAATGAGAATTAAAAGCTTCCACCACATTTTGATGAGTGAAGGATATCATAAAGAGTAAAAACCCCACAGGAAATGCAACAAAGATAAGACTGACACATTGGTACATATTAACAATCTATTACGTATATATGTGTAATAATAACCATGAAGTAACATACCCTAAGTTCCTGTTATTTTCTATGATCTCTTTAACTTCCTTCAACTGCTGCTTTGCTGTCTGTATGTGGTCAATCATCTCCTTCACTTTGTCGTCCAGGGTGTTCAGCCGCTGGGCATACGACTCTATGTCCTGATTCTGGTCCTGAGAAAGTTAAAGTGACATATTTTCACTAACCTATGAAGCTCCATGCTAAAGTATCAACTAGGAGCATTACTAGGTTCTTGGGATAAATGTTGCAAATTCAAAGTCTTGTGAGAGCATGCCAAAGGTAAACACAGTCGGGTCTTCCCACCTTAGTTGGGTTAAAGAATTTCTGCATTTTCTCCAGCATCTCCCTCGCCATTTCCAGCTCCAGTTCCACATCGTCACTCTGTCCGCCAAAGTCTCGTACCTCCATCTCGGCCACAATGGCTTCCGCTTCATTGATGGCTTGCCCCAGCTCGGCTCCTAGGAGTGTTCATGTCAAAGGTTAGTTTTTCCTTCTTTACTTTATACATACAGGTTGAAGTTCCCAAACTCGGCATCCCAAGACTCGGCAACACCCAAAACTCGGCTATGGTTCCGGATTTTCTAAAACACGGCAGAACACCCAAAACCCGGCGCGTAGTTGCCGGGTCGGCCGCTAGGTGCCACCACACTAGGCCGCTTGGTTTCTCCCGCCGATTTGTTTGTTGTTATTGTTCAGTGGTGTTGTGACTGTAGAGTTGTGTACACTGTTATTTTGTGTAATTTTTTCCTGTAATTTTTTCATGTGATTTTCATGCTTTTTTTCCCCTTAATATATCTACGTTCTAAAAGTTGGAAAATTCCATTACTCGGCTCGGCGCTGGTCCCGAGGTTGCCGAGTTTGGGAACTTCAACGTATAAGGTCTCCCACACATTTGGGGTGTCTCACAAAAACACAGGGCAGTTCCATCACAAAATGATTCATTCACTTTTAAGTATACCTCAACCACTGAAAAGTTGGGCTCTGAAATGAGGGGAACTGTTACCATCTTGTACCAACTGATCCCAAATAGAAAAAAATATTCCAGCAAAATGTGCCGACCTTGACCCTCTCACCTGCGCCAGTCTCAAGGCCAATCACAAGCTTCTTAATCTCCTGCACAATGTCCCGGGTGGTGGCGAAGGCGGCGGCCACGTGCTCCTGTACCTCCAGGGCGTCAACGTGCACCTGGTGGCCGTCCTCGGCGGTCCCCCCGGCACGCTCCCCGACAATGCGCGTCTGGGGAGGAAAGGCACAACAAAATTATGAATCTATCTTGTAGCTTCCTCTGAGCAGCATGATTGCACCACACATGCTGTTCTCACACCGTTTCCACCTCTGCGGCCACTCACCTGTGAAGCCAGCGACTGGGCCTCCTTCACCAGGGCTGCCAGGGGATCATCCACGGACATTGTCTCTGTCTGGGAGAAGTCCAGCAGACGGACCTGAGGCAGCAGCAGTGTGGCCGTGGCGTTGATGACGTCCAGGCGCTGGTGCAGGAACACACTGTAGGCGGCACTCTGGGGGAGAAACCGTGCAGGGGTGTCATGAACAAGGCAGGGGTGTCATGAACAAGGCAGGGGTGTCATGAACAAGGCAGCGACGGCCAAAGCAATAAGGGATCATTATTTTTTCTTTGTGCACTCTGCCTTCTCCCTTATGTATGGGATGGCACATTACACAGTGTAGTTCATTCACATTTATATCTTGAACAACTCTCATTTTACACATCTTAACCCCTTCACGCCCAGATCTTTCCTTGGCTATATAAAATTGTCTGTTGTTAACCAAAAAATTACAAAAACTAACTGAATATACGAAATGAGTTAGTGGACAAGGATACTAAACAGGCCATAGCTATAAAATATTGCTTATAGTCACTACAAATCGTCTAATGGTACCCAAAATACAATGGAAATAACGTTCTGGGTCTCAAGGGGTTAATTAAATATACAAAATCAATTAATTAGAGTAGATTTTTTTTTTGAGAAGTTGTAAATTCCACAAAATAAAATGTTTATAAATAATACAAATGTCACAAAAGGATGAAATTTTACAGCAAAGCCAATTACACACAGAATAACTACCCTTCATCTTGTCAAACTTTTCAACCTTCTTTAAGTAGCCTCCCCCTTGCTTATAGTCTTTCTAATTAAAGAAAAAACAAAATATTATAAATTCTAAAAAAAAAAAAAAAGGATGAAATGACTATTAAGAAATGATAAAGAAGAGAAAATTAAAACCCCAACAAAACGGTTACAGTCCATGCCTCTGTAGTGAAGCAAAGGTTAAAAGTTCCTCTACAGGTTTAAGTGTGTACAAACCTTGAACTCATGGATGGTGGGTTGGATGAGGTGGGCGAGCTCCTCGGTGGTGTCCAGGAGGGCGTGCACACACTCCCCGCACTCCTGGCACCCGTAGCCGTCCACGAGCACCCACCTGCACACAGTACAGGCCTCAAGTATTCCCATGTATTACGCAGGTCACAAATACAGTAAACTCTCTCGTATTCGGACCCTCATTATTCGGACTTTGACATTATTCGGACCTGCTTTTTTTTTTTTTTTTTAGGGGTCATAATTTCCTAGCTATATATACTACACCTAGATTTTTTTTTTTTTTTTTTTTTAGGGGTCATAATTTCCTAGCTATATTATATACTACACCTAGAATTTTTTTTTTTTTTTAGGGGTCAAAATTTCCTAGCTATATATACTACACCTAGATTTTTTTTTTTTTTTTTTTTAGGGGTCAAATTTCCTAGCTATATATACTACACCTAGATTTTTTTTTTTGGGGGGGGGGGGTCAAAATTTCCTAGCTAATTTTATACACCTAGAATTTTTTTTTTTTTTTTTTTTTTTTTTTTTCAGGGGGCGAAATTTCCTAGCTAATATTATACACCTAGATTTTTTTTTTTTTTTTTTTTTTTCTTCATATCCCCCCATATATAATCCCCCCATTATTCGGATCCTTGCATTACTCGGACCACTCCTTGGCCCAATTAGTCCGAATATGAGAGGTTTTACTGTACTGGTCAACATAAAAAGCCACTACAATATCATGAACATTACATGACTTTATCTATAAAAACTACATCCAAATTCCTGACCCTAATCATTAATCAGTATCCATCATTACTAAATCATAAATCAAATTACTTATGAAACAAACTAACATATCGTCCCATCAAACATCTATAAAAAAATTAAAAACTACATCCAAATTCCTGACCCTAATAATTAATCAGTATCCATTCATTACTAAACTCATAAATCAAATTACTTATGAAACAAACTAGCTTCTGGTTAACATATCATGCCACCGTTCAGCGCCACCCTTCCTCCCTCGCCTTCACGTCTCTGCTACGGCTCTGTATCTTGCACTGCCGAACTACTTGTTACTGTTCTACTCAAGTTATTAAATATGAAAATGAACTGTTCTATCTTTCTTACCACTAACCACTGTGGAGAGAACTTGACGGTGGCGTTCAATAAATACCTGTAGGGGCAGCCATCACAGTTGTCCCCGATGACCCCCGGCAGACACTGGCACTGGCCGGTCAGCGGGTCACACCCACGCCGATGCTGAATCCTTCCCGACACAGGCACTCTGCAGGGGTGGGAAAACTATCATTACGCCTCCCATCACACGTCCTTTCTAACCCTGACTCCTGAAATGTCTTATTAGGTATGCGAGAATATAAGAACATAATAAAATAAGGAAGCTACAAGAGGCAGAGACCTACACGTGGTAGTTCTGTTACTTAACACTACCTACATCCACCTTTCGTCCTCATCCATGATATTGTCTACCTCCTTTTAGAACTCCCTATTGACTCCGCACTAACTACCTGACGACTGAGTCCATTCCAATCATTTACTACCCTATTTGTGAACCCTATTTACATCTCCCATCACAGCTCCTATCCTGACTCCTAAAATTTCTGATTAAATATGCAAGTACGTATATAATAAATCAAGTTTGTATACCATGGTAAAGATGCACAACTATACGTCTACTTTTTTTAACGAGGCAAAAAATCCTGACCCCTTGCTGCTTACTGACTGATATTTGATGCCAGGAGAAGGGAATACTATGCTTCTTCTAAATGTATGCTGTATTTTATCATAGTTAACCATATTATCAGGTAAACACAGGCATCATTTTAAGCATAAGACCTTAAGATAGAATGGATTTTTTGCCTTGTTAAAAAAAATAGACTATAAATCCAGTAGCCCTCCCTACGCTACCTTGGCAGCCGTAATCAGTGTAGTTCCAGAAGCCCGGGTGGCAGCGGTCACACCTCTGCCCTGTGACACCATCTTGGCACTCACACTGGCCGGTCCCCTCGTCGCACTGGCTCCGTGCAGACGCCAGCCCACACTGACAAGTCTGACACCCCTGCACACACACAACAACCACATTTATCATTCACAATCAATGAATGAATTATCTGTCATCTATAAGTGAGAAATTACATTTTTAGTTGGTATTATCATGTCAGAAATATAATCATACAACAGACAAACTGAAAACACACAAGGTTCAGAATTACTAGCATTGTTGGCTGGTTAAGATATTATGCTTTAAACTTGTGTTAAGGTAAGACTTTGCCAATGAAAAGATTCAAGTGACATTCTCCCTTGACCCACCTGGCAGGATGCAAAGCCCCAGTGGTCCTGTGCGCAGCGGTCACAGCCCTCGCCGATCACGTTCTCGTAGCACTCGCACACCCCGGAGAAGTGTTCACAGTTGCGTGTGCCACACTCGTCGCAGGAACAGCCTGGAACACGAGGCAGGAGTTTACAGTGCGGTCATTTCTTTGTACATTGTAATACAACAGTAACTGTTACCAGGTAAATTGCCTTGTTTAACAGATGGATTAACTATAAGGTTTATATGTGTGTATATAAGTGACAATTAACATCTCTTGTGGACCTTTGGCTAATGCACCTAAAAGCATTTGGAAAGTTATGGTGGAAGTATTTGTCTGGAAAGTGATACATGGATGTGTTCATTAGAATTATAAAACAGGCGACCTTCTCATCATCTCAGTACACTATTTCACTAGCTTAAATCTTTCCAGTTTCTTAATAATCAAACGCACAAAATGTGAGCACAGAACTCTATTTCTACATAACGTGAGACAATAATGATTCTGATATGAAACCTATCTTGCAACCTCAATATATCAACAACATTATTCTTTAGCAATCTTTCAATATAAATACATTTTCATCCCATATTTTCAACACTTATTATATTCGATATTCATTCAGTGTTACAACATCTGAGACGCCACAGCTGCACAACCTCCGCCAGAGTCTCACCTATGCCGTACTCTGACCACTTCAGGTAAGCCTGCCCAAAGCCTTCCCCAGACACACGTTGTTTCTTCCCTCCTTGGTGTCCTCCAGCCCGGCCACGGCTCAGGCTGTTGGGACGCCTGGCTCTGTCCCTTCCCCCCCTCCTCCCCCCTTGGCCACGCCTCCCCAGGGTGCCATAATGAGTGAGGCCAGAAGAAGATTCAATCAGGGGTGGAAGGGTGGTTGAAATGGAGCCATGGGTTGGTCTCCTAGACTGAGATTGTATGCTATGGTGGGAACTTGTCTGGTGTGTCCCCAGCCCAGTGTTGTATGCAGTCCCCGCCTCCTGTCTTCTGCCGCTACCCCTGGACGAGTCCTGGCGGTGGGTAGCGTGCTGGCGCAGTGCATGTTGCTCTCTTGAAGCAGCGGCCGAGCTTGATCCACTTTGCTGTGAGTGTTTGTGGTAAATATTGTTTGGTTGGCTCTTTGCACATTGCTCCCATACTGCTTCCTGTAGGTGTTCAGCGGCCTGTAGGCGTCATAGCGCGATGGAGGCTGGGAAGAACGATGCTGGGAGTGTCTTTCTGACCACACTCTAATTTCGGCTCTTGGACGATAAGAGTTTGTGTTGCATGTGACGCGGCACTTGGTGTGGACGGGGCCGGGGGACTGACACACCGCAACACCCACCACACACCACACACCACCACCACCACACAGCTGCGTAGCATTTCTTCTGCCCAGCCTCAGTTCTGGGCAGACACTGGCACCCTGGGCCACTCCTGCCTCCGTGATTGTGATCTCCAAGAAGGGTGATAACACTTAACTAAGCAGTTCCTTGTTGTGCACAGTATCTTAACAATCAATATTTATAGAAAGTAATAGCACAAAACTGTCATCATATTTTGTTTATCATGTAGTTTATCATTCTTGATAAGAAATAAGGACGCCTGATTGAAATATATAAACCTGTGGCAACCACAAGTGTTGGTGTTGGCTCCTCTCTGGCATCAGGGCCTAAAATATCCCATCCCACACCTTCCCCCCTTCCTCAAGACACCAGATTGACTCACTTCATGCTATTTCTGTCATCATGTAACCTCAAACACACACATGTCCTGGTAGATGGATAGCATAAACAAAACAAACCAAGAAAACTTCCATACTAATTAACCAAAGCATAACAAAAACTGACAACATAAGCGGGCTTTGTGTTACCCATTTTTGTTGTGCCCTTGGCCAGTTCCCTGTGATGAAAAAAAAAAAAAAAAAAAAAAAAAAAAAAAAAAAAAAAGATATCCTGAATGTGAGTATCCACTGTACCATAATGCATGCAAAAAAAAATCACACTTAGAGCAAACTAATAAAACATTTAGGGGGAAAACAGGGCCAAGCAAAACAAATGTAAAATGAGTCAATGGCATGTCACTTTTTCAAGACCAAAGGAATGCATTGAATCAGATCAACTTATTCAACGGATCTCATCAATTCACAAACGCAACTGAATATAAGCCTTTGTGTTTAGTGCCCCTTGATAGCTGTCATGGCTCCTGTGGTAGAGTAGTTGTTTTATCTACTTTCCCCACAGGACTGCATGACATAGATAACCACAGAGGCTGAGGGACAGCTAGAGCAGGTGACAGGAGGCGATGGCTCAGTGCCAGGGGGACCCAGACATATATAGCACAACACTGCCACTCCCTGTTGCTGTGATAAAACACTGCCAACACGCAACTCAAGCACGCCAAGCACCCCTTATTCTTCTTATATCTGTCTTTAAAGATTAATGTGAAAAAAAAGTATATATCAAGTCTCACAGAACCAGGGCTGATAAATGGAAACAAAGCAAGCAAACTTCCATACTAATTAACCAAAGCATAACAAAACTTACAACATACAAAAACAATGCACAAACTCTTATCCTTAGGCTTCAGAAAATGTACACATAAGTAATTTAAGCACAAATCATTTTCCTTATACGTATATGATATATTAATAAATGAAAAAATAAATAAATAAGAGAGAGAGAGAGGAGAGAGAGAGAGAGAGATATATGCCCTCCAAAACAACTTCATTTTCCAACATCAATAGCAAATTATGCAAAAATAGCCCATTAGACACAAGAGCATGGTGGGCTACGTAGTACTTACTTTGACAATTCTTGAGGTCGACGGAGTCCCCGTAGTATCCCGGCGCGCAGCGCTCACAGGCGTTGCCGAAGGTGTTGTTGAGGCAGGCGAGGCACTGGCCGGTGATGTAGTCACAGGCGTTGGGGTCACGAGGGTCTATGTTGTCGTTGCACTGACAGGGCTGACACTTGTCCCCTGGGAGATAGAGAACAAACAAGGCTGTCATTAAGCGATGCATTTTGATTTGTACAGTACAGCACGTTCACTCATTAGTCAGTGCCTTGTGAAGGGTTAAAAAATCCAAAAAATATGGTATTCATTCAACATTTCACTTCCTTCTCCACTATCTACCATTCATGTTGCTGTAAATCAAAGTTTCCTTCATACATCACCCATTTTTTTAATGCCACTGGCTATCTACCAAACCTATGGCGTGGCCTACAACAGGATCAGGATGCATATAGTTTTGTATCAATGAGCAATGACAACCTGGGGAAGGGATCCCAGCCCTCCACCCTGGTTGGTCTCTTTATGTCGCCGTGACACAGACAAGGAGGAAAAAACTACCTATGTCTTGGGACTGGCTGGCTGGTTAACCACAAGGGTTGACTCTACCACAGTGGCATTACCCACACTGTAATGAGCACCGGGCTGCCACACCCAATTATAAATATAGTGATTTGTTTTTTTCAATATGCAAAAGATCTTTTTTCCATGGATTGGCAATTAACACACTGCAGATAATTTCCTGTGTGAGATCCAGTTGTTTAACACTTACCCAAAACCTCTGGCTGGCCGTAGTAGCCTGCAGCACAGCCCTCACAGCGCTCCCCGATGTAGCCCTCCCTGCAGTCACAGCGGATGTTGTAGCCGTCGTCCAGGAAGTCACACGTCTCGGCAAAACTACAAAACACAGGAACATGACCTCCATTACTGATTGGGTCAAAACGAGTCCATACAGCTGTGAAAAGTATCCTTCCGCTATCAACCGAATGATTACTTTTGTTCACACATCAAGAAAGCATGACAATTGACCAAAACTTATCCAAACACAATAAGATCCTATCCATTCAGTAAATAACAATGTAGTTTTTCATATAATCTGATCATTTAAAAAAAATATGCATAAATCTGGAAAGAAAAGAATAGAATGTCTACCACGGTCACCACTTTGAATCTAAATGGCTACTGGAATGCCTTTACTCTATTAGATTTGAGGATAGATTATTTATCCACAGAGAGAGAGAGAGAGAGAGAGAGAGAGAGAGAGAGAGAGAGACAGACAGAGAGAGAGAGAGAGAGAGAGAGAGAGAGAGAGAGAGAGAGAGAGAGAGAGAGAGAGAGAGAGAGAGCAAGAGCGAGCGAGAGCGAGAAAAAAAAAAAAAAAAAGATGTGGATAAAAAAGAGAAATAGAGAAAGTGTGAAAGACAAAACAAATAAGGAAAAGAGAGAGAAAGAGAAAAACAAGCGAGAAAAAGAAAAAAAATCCTAACCCTCCTTGCTCACTTGTTGGTGATGGAGGGGAGGGGACAGGCACAGATGAGGCAGTCGTAGGGGGTGCCCTTGGTGGCCTTGCCGTGGTAGCCGGGGGCACACAGCTCGCACTGGTCGCCCACCGTGTTGTGGCGACAGTTCTGACACACACGGACGGACGCAAAAAATGATGACTTATAAGGTTGAAAATGAGGCCCCAACACTTTAAAAGCTATGAAAATGAGGCACCAACACTTTAAAAGCTATGAAAATGAGGCCCCAACACTTTAAAAGCTATGAAAATGAGGCCCCAACACTTTAAAAGCTATGAAAATGAGGCCCCAACACTTTAAAAGCTATGAAAATGAGGCACCAACACTTTAAAAGCTATGAAAATGAGGCCCCAACACTTTAAAAGCTATGAAAATGAGGCCCCAACACTTTAAAAGCTATGAAAATGAGGCCCCAACACTTTAAAAGCTATGAAAATGAGGCCCCAACACTTTAAAAGCTATGAAAATGAGGCCCCAACACTTTAAAAGCTATGAAAATGAGGCCCCAACACTTTAAAAGCTATGAAAATGAGCCACCAACACTTTAAAAGCTACGAAAATGAGGCCCCAACACTTTAAAAGCTACGAAAATGAGGCCCCAACACTTTAAAAGCTACGAAAATGAGGCACCAACACTTTAAAAGCTATGAAAATGAGGCCCCAACACTTTAAAAGCTATGAAAATGAGGCCCCAACACTTTAAAAGCTACGAAAATGAGGCCCCAACACTTTAAAAGCTACGAAAATGAGGCCCCAACACTTTAAAAGCTATGAAATGAGGCACCAACACTTTAAAAGCTATGAAAATGAGGCCCCAACACTTTAAAAGCTATGAAAATGAGGCCCCAACACTTTAAAAGCTACGAAAATGAGGCCCCAACATTTTAAAAGCTATGAAAATGAGGCACCAACACTTTAAAAGCTATGAAAATGAGGCCCCAACACTTTAAAAGCTATGAAAATGAGGCCCCAACACTTTAAAAGCTACGAAAATGAGGCCCCAACACTTTAAAAGCTACGAAAATGAGGCCCCAACACTTTAAAAGCTATGAAAATGAGGCCCCAACACTTTAAAAGCTACGAAAATGAGGCCCCAACACTTTAAAAGCTACGAAAATGAGGCCCCAACACTTTAAAAGCTACGAAAATGAGGCCCCAACACTTTAAAAGCTACGAAAATGAGGCCCCAACACTTTAAAAGCTATGAAAATGAGGCCCCAACACTTTAAAAGCTATGAAAATGAGGCCCCAACACTTTAAAAGCTATGAAAATGAGGCCCCAACACTTTAAAAGCTATGAAAATGAGGCCCCAACACTTTAAAAGCTATGAAAATGAGGCCCCAACACTTTAAAAGCTACGAAAATGAGGCCCCAACACTTTAAAAGCTACGAAAATGAGGCCCCAACACTTTAAAAGCTATGAAAATGAGGCCCCAACACTTTAAAAGCTACGAAAATGAGGCCCCAACACTTTAAAAGCTACGAAAATGAGGCCCCAACACATTAAAAGCTACGAAAATGAGGCACCAACACTTTAAAAGCTACGAAAATGAGGCCCCAACACTTTAAAAGCTACGAAAATGAGGCCCCAACACTTTAAAAGCTATGAAAATGAGGCCCCAACACTTTAAAAGCTACGAAAATGAGGCCCCAACACTTTAAAAGCTACGAAAGGAACTTAAGCTTAATGAGGCCACACTTTAAAGCTACGAAATAGCCAACACTTTAAAAGCTATGAAAATGAGGCCCCAACACTTTAAAAGCTACGAAAATGAGGCCCCAACACTTTAAAAGCTACGAAAATGAGGCCCCAACACTTTAAAAGCTACGAAAATGAGGCCCCAACACTTTAAAAGCTACGAAAATGAGGCCCAAACACTTTAAAAGCTACGAAAATGAGGCCCAACACTTAAAGCTATGAAATGAGGCCCAACCTTAAAGCTACGAAAATGAGGCCCAACACTTTAAAAGCTATGAAAATGAGGCCCAACACTTTAAAAGCTATGAAAATGAGGCCCCAACACTTTAAAAGCTACGAAAATGAGGCCCCAACACTTTAAAAGCTAGAAAATGAGGCCCCAACACTTTAAAAGCTATGAAAATGAGGCCCCCAAAACACTTTAAAAAGCTACTGAAAATGAGGCCCCAACACTTTAAAAGCTACGAAAATGAGGCCCAACACTTAAAAGCTAGAAAATGAGGCACCCAACACTTTAAAAGCTATGAAAATGAGGCCCACAACACTTTAAAAGCTAGAAAATGAGGCCACCAACACTTAAAAGCTAGAAAATGAGGCACCAACACTTTAAAAGCTAGAAAATGAGGCACCAACACTTTAAAAGCTATGAAAATGAGGCCCAACACTTTAAAAGCTACGAAAATGAGGCCCCAACACTTTAAAAGCTATGAAAATGAGGCACCAACACTTTAAAAGCTAGAAAATGAGGCACCAACACTTTAAAAGCTACGAAAATGAGGCCCCAACACTTTAAAAGCTATGAAAATGAGGCCCCAACACTTTAAAAGCTATGAAAATGAGGCCCCCAACACTTTAAAAGCTACGAAAATGAGGCACCCAACACTTTAAAAGCTATGAAAATGAGGCACCAACACTTTAAAAGCTATCGAAAATGAGGCCCCAACACTTTAAAAGCTACGAAAATGAGGCCACCAACACTTTAAAAGCTATGAAAATGAGGCCCAACACTTTAAAAGCTACGAAAATGAGGCACCAACACTTTAAAAGCTACGAAAATGAGGCCCCAACACTTTAAAAGCTATGAAAATGAGGCCCCAACACTTTAAAAGCTACGAAAAATGAGGCACCCAACACTTTAAAAGCTACGAAAATGAGGCCCCAACACTTTAAAAGCTACGAAAATGAGGCAACCAACACTTTAAAAGCTACGAAAATGAGGCCCCAACACTTTAAAAGCTACGAAAATGAGGCCCCAACACTTTAAAAGCTATGAAAATGAGGCCCCAACAAATTTAAAAGCTAGAAAATGAGGCCCAACATTTAAAAGCTAGAAAATGAGCCCAACACTTTAAAAAGCTAGAAAATGAGGCCCCAACACTTTAAAAGCTATGAAAATGAGGCCCCAACACTTTAAAAGCTACGAAAATGAGGCCCCAACACTTTAAAAGCTATGAAAATGAGGCACCAACACTTTAAAAGCTATGAAAATGAGGCCCCAACACTTTAAAAGCTATGAAAATGAGGCCCCAACACTTTAAAAGCTATGAAAATGAGGCCCCAACACTTTAAAAGCTATGAAAATGAGGCACCAACACTTTAAAAGCTATGAAAATGAGGCACCAACACTTTAAAAGCTATGAAAATGAGGCACCAACACTTTAAAAGCTATGAAAATGAGGCCCCAACACTTTAAAAGCTATGAAAATGAGGCCACCAACACTTTAAAAGCTATGAAAATGAGGCACCAACACTTTAAAAGCTATGAAAATGAGGCACCAACACTTAAAAAGCTATGAAAATGAGGCCCCAACACTTTAAAAGCTACGAAAATGAGGCACCAACACTTTAAAAGCTATGAAAATGAGGCCCCAACACTTTAAAAGCTACGAAAATGAGGCAACAACACTTTAAAAGCTATGAAAATGAGGCAACAACACTTTAAAAGCTATGAAAATGAGGCACCAACACTTTAAAAGCTATGAAAATGAGGCCCCAACACTTTAAAAGCTATGAAAATGAGGCCCAACACTTTAAAAGCTATGAAAATGAGGCCCCAACACTTTAAAAGCTACGAAAATGAGGCCCCAACACTTTAAAAGCTATGAAAATGAGGCCCAACACTTTAAAAGCTACGAAAATGAGGCCCAACACTTTAAAAGCTATGAAAATGAGGCCCCAACACTTTAAAAGCTACGAAAATGAGGCCCCAACCCTTTAAAAGCTATGAAAATGAGGCACCAACACTTTAAAAGCTACGAAAATGAGGCCCCAACACTTTAAAAGCTACGAAAATGAGGCCCCAACACTTTAAAAGCTATGAAAATGAGGCCCTAACACTTTAAAAGCTATGAAAATGAGGCCCCAACACTTTAGAAGCTACGAAAATGAGGCCCCAACACTTTAAAAGCTACGAAAATGAGGCCCAAACACTTTAAAAGCTACGAAAATGAGGCCCAAACACTTTAAAAGCTACGAAAATGAGGCCCCAACACTTTAAAAGCTACGAAAATGAGGCCCCAACACTTTAAAAGCTACGAAAATGAGGCAACAACACTTTAAAAGCTATGAAAATGAGGCCCCAACACTTTAAAAGCTACGAAAATGAGGCCCCAACACTTTAAAAGCTACGAAAATGAGGCCCCAACACTTTAAAAGCTACGAAAATGAGGCCCCAACACTTTAAAAGCTACGAAAATGAGGCCCCAACACTTTAAAAGCTACGAAAATGAGGCCCCAACACTTTAAAAGCTACGAAAATGAGGCCCAAACACTTTAAAAGCTACCATGATTAGTTCTGTTGCCTAGTGATCCATGAAAAATGTATTTGTCATTGAACAAAAATTAAAATCTCTACAAAGTTATGCACATGAATATATCTGTGACACAAAATAGTCAACTGAATATCTTGCAATTCTATATCACTGTATCATTTTCCTCTACAATGTTAGATGAGGAAGCTACAATGTTAGATGAGGAAGCTACAATGTTAGATGAGGAAGCTACAATGTTAGATGAGGAAGCTACAATGTTAGATGAGGAAGCTACAATGTTTGATGAGGAAGCTACAATGTTAGATGAGGAAGCTACAATGTTTGATGAGGAAGCTACAATGTTAGATGAGGAAGCTACAATGTTTGATGAGGAAGCTACAATGTTAGATGAGGAAGCTACAATGTTTGATGAGGAAGCTACAATGTTAGATGAGGAAGCTACAATGTTAGATGAGGAAGCTACAATGTTAGATGAGGAAGCTACAATGTTAGATGAGGAAGCTACAATGTTTGATGAGGGCAGTGCAAGGCGCCACCCACCAGACACGTGCCGGTCTCCCTGTCACAAGTGTCCGAGTGGCCGTGACACTGGCAGGGCCGACAGTAGCCGCCGTAGGGACCCTGCTGGATACGGTAATAGCCAGGGGCACAATCTTCACACGATGACCCTGTATATATAAGTTTAAAAAGTTAGATTTACGGCAGTTTAAGATTTACAGATTGTAGATTTACGGCAGCAGAAACATTGAAGAGTGGTTTCGTGTGGTTTTACGGACTTTGACCAATAAGAATGTTCAAATAATGTTGCTGCTCTCCCGTAACTCACCCTCATAGTTGGGGGGGCATGAACACTTCTCCACGGATTGGGCTCGTCTGGGGCTGGAGTGCCGTCCCTCCGTCGCCGGCACGTCAAGACTCGCATTGAACAGCCTGCGGGAAATCGATTAGTCTAAAGTCTTTTTTTTAACGAGGTGAAAAATCCTGACCCTTTGCTGCTTACTGACTGACATTTGATACCAGAAGGGAATACTACGGTTCTTCTAAATTTCAGTTGTATTTTACCATAGTTAGCCATATTATCAGGTAAGCACAGGCATAATTTTAAGCACGAGACCTCAAGATAGAATTTAATTTTTGCCTCGTTAAAAAAATAGACTATAGGTAACTCAGTTGTGGCTTGTAACACCTAATACTGATGAGCAAACACAGAGGTGACACTTTACCTGGCCTCAAAGGAGCTGCTCCAGTAGTTGCCTCGGATAAACACGCCTTCAAGCCTGTATAGCAGCATCATGAACTGATCGCGCTCGAGGGGTAATCCTGCAACATACATAATTATGAAAAACAGGGAAACCATTACAGAGGCCACTGGGCACTCTCTTTCTCTCGTCTCACCTTCCATGCTCACACGTAATTGAACCAAGATAATCAAATTCCTAAACCTCTTCCTATCTTATCCCATTCAGCCTCATAACACATTTTTTTAGACACTGAATGCTGTTAAAAACAACCCAAAAAACAATGGACAACAACAAACAATTATAATATTGACTGCTTATTTAGAAACCTCTTCTTTGCTGCCATGGTCAATATAAGGAGCCGCTCAGGTCTAGACTACAGTAAACCACCTATAGTCTATTTTTTTTATTATGGTCAAAATGCAGTAAGGAAGCCACGCCCCCTGCCTCCCCTTCAATTCTACGGGGCAGCTGATTGGTGCATTCCTCGTATCATCACTACCAATCACAATATCTTCACTACTTAACAGCGGCGTGACCACTGGACAGCAATCTTCACTACAGAGGGTGACAAAATCAAAAATCCCTCTGTAGTGAAGATTGCTGTGCAGTGGTCACGCGCTGTTAAGTAGTGAAGATATTGTGATTGGTAGTGATGATACGAGGAATGCACCAATCAACTGCCACGTAGAATAGAAGGGAAGGCAGGGGGCGTGGCTTCCTTACTGCATTTTGACCATAATATAAAAAATAGACTATAAGAGATCCCGTACTCTCAGGGACCACCCACCTGATAGTGTTCTGAAGTTGTGTTCTGTCAGTCTGATTTCATTGGTGAACACTTCAGGCGTGGTCGGCTCCGTGGGAGAGAAGTGTTGGGCAATCATGTCACCTCCCTTCAGCAGGACATTGGGGCCACTGATCTCAGTTCCTGTTGGGAAAAATCATTATTATTCCTTATCATCATTAAGCAAATAAATAAACGTTAGTCGGTATTAACTGACTCAACCTTAAAAACAAATCAATATGGCATAAAAAGTAGCAGAGCATTTGTTGATAAAAGACTGCGGTGGAGGGAAAGTGTCACCGCAGAATTTCATGGTAATCAAATATAAAATACATATAAACATTAATGGAAAATCTTTTAAATAAATAAATAAATCAGGATTGTATATATTGATCCAATAACTAGAGTCTATTTTATTTAACGAGGTAAAAACTCCATTCTATCTTAAGGTCTCATACTTAAAATTATGCCTATGTTTACCTGATAATATGGCTAACTATGATAAAATACAACTGAGATTTAGAAGAAGCGTAGTATTCCCTTCTCCTGGCATCAAATATCAATCAGTAAGCAGCAAGGGGTCAGGATTTTTCACCTCTTAAAAAAACACAGTGTAGTACATAGTAACCTGATATTGAACCCATCACAAAATACTATCATAGCTAAATAACATCTCTAATACCACAACACTGCAACACAAAAGAGCGGCCATCCACAGGCATCACCCTTTCATCACTTTAGGCGGACACTGGAGAGAGGGGAAATGTGGAAAGAGGGGAAAATATCAAGAAAACATCACCCTCCCCTCACCTTCATTGGCGCGCACAAAGACGAGGGAGTAGCGCAGGAACCCTCCGTAGGACTTGACGTGGTTGCCGAGGTAGCTGGGCGGAGCGGTGAAGAAGACCTGGGAGCCCGGGAAGTACTCCTCCACGCCCTCCAGGTCCTGCTGTATGAGGTCCTGGTAGTAGACAGGGGGCTCGGGCAGGGAGGTGAAGGTCAGGCTGGGGACGCCCGTGAAGTCGTGCGCCTGCTCCACCACCACCACGTTCCACCGCGATATGTCATCCGCCTGGTGAAAGTGGATGGGTTTAATTAGTGTACAGTAAAACCTCTCGTATTCGGACTAATTGGGCCAAGGAGTGGTCCGAGTAATGCAAGGATCCGAATAATGGGGGGATTATATATTAGGGTGGAGCGTTTTTGGGGGTATTTCCATTTTTTTGTTAGAACGTTTGCGACTAGTGCGGCAAAGTTGCGAAATCACACCAGTATAACACTGTTAAAATATTAGAACATACAAATAATTTCTTAAGGCGGCCCAACGCGATCGAAGTTTGATTTTTTCAAAATTTTCAAAATTTATACGTTTTTGCACTTTTTGGGCAAATAACCAACCTTCTTTATTATTTATAAATTGCAACTAGTGTATGAAATATGTGCAACGTATTCACGTAAACGTGGGTAAAATTTGAAGCAGAAATTCAAATATCTTCAGGTGGCCCAACTCAATTATGTGTAGAGAAATATGTTAAAACTCGATATTTTCATTTATTTCATCAAGCAGGACCAGTATGAGTGATACAACTGACACATATATCCAGTATGAAATAGGCCAGAACTCACAACGGAGAGGTGGCTGTCACCAATCAGCGCCGCGCTTTTCTCACCAATTAGCGCCGCGCTTATTCTATTTTCTCACCAATCAGTGCCGCGCTTATTCTAACCAATCAGCGGCAGTTACCGCGACACCAACCACCAATAGCTACGTACTGCGCTGCCGTGCGCTGGGTTTATAAGCAAGAGCTCACGGCTGAGAGATTACTTTGGCCGCAGCCAGCGCAGTGTCAACATCTCCACTCTCCAGATCGACTCACTGCAACTCGGTTCTTGACTTCCACTGTTACGACGTACGTGAAGGCTGTGTTGCGCTCACGCTATCATGGCAGGCTTGGCGTCGGCAGCATCTGCTGCGGTACGCACTAGACTACACTTTCGTCTCCGATCTTTGGCAGTGCTTGTGATTTCACAGGAGATCAACTCCCAAGTTACAGGGATGTCATGAAATGTTTTCTTCTGCAAAGGTACGACTGCAAGATACAGGGTTCAAATAAAGATCCTGCAGTGAGAACAATTTCTACTATTGTCTAGGAAAAATTGAGGGAAATATACGCCAGAGCATCAATCCCAACACTATCCAAGCCACGCATCGTGACCATGATTGAGGCTTATCAATCTAAGTATAAAAATTTATTGAAATGTTACAAAGACCGTAAAGATGTGCAAAGTTACAAGAAGAAAATTGAAGCATTTGCGGAGAATTCGCAGAAACTTCGACATAGCAGCTTGTAAATGCGCGTTTCGTCCACTGTGTCACTGTCCTCGCGATTAGAAAGTACCTGTATTAGAGGAAGCATTTCTTACTGATCAGAGGACACAGCGGAAGATGTATATCGGAAGACTAGATAAAAAAACAAGCAATGTTCTTGCGAAACGTAGTGCAAGAAACGTCAGAGATGAAAAGGATTCAGGATCAGGAGCCACCACATCGGTAAATGATCAGCAATTTCATGAATCACCGAGTAAATCCTCCATGAATATATCATCTGATGAGGATTATGTTCCTCCAAAAAAAATTCAGATATTGATGCGAAAACAATCATCAGAAGATAAAGAGGCAAATAAAGAAACACAAAACAAAATTACTCTGTCTTCTTTTGCTGAAGCCTGTGATAGAACCGGTGTGTCAGATCGTGCTGCAGCTCTTTTATCGAGCTCCTTAATGGAAGACGTTGGTCTAATCACAGAGGAAGATTCATCGGAAGTTATTGACCGCAGCAAAGTAAGAAGAAACAGACAGCGCCACAGAAACGTTCTATCAACTGAACACAGGGAAAAGCACAGAGATGTTGGCAGTATTTACTTTGATGGTAGGAAGGATGTGACAATGATCACAGAAAAGATTGGAGACAGACATCACAGAAAAACAGTCACAGAAGAACATATCTCGGTACTTTCAGAACCAAATTCAACATATCTTGGTCATTTTACTCCTGGAAGTGGTTCTGCTCGTAGCATTGCAAATTGCCTGTTCAATTTTGCAGAAATAAATGACTTATCTTTCGATAATCTAGTAGCTCTCGGCTGTGATGGAGCAGCTGTAAATACTGGCTGTAAAGGAGGTGCTATCAGGATCATTGAAGAACGTCTCGGTAAACCGCTACATTGGTTTGTTTGCATGTTGCACGGTAACAAACTTCCTCTCCGCCATCTCATTGAAAAACTCGATGGAAAAAACAAGTGGACCTCGAGGCTTTACTGGCGCAATTGGAAAGCAGCTGGCAGACTGCGAGAAACTCCCAATACAGGAATTTGCTCACGTGCAATCGGACCTCAGTCTTCTTTCTTCTGATTCGTTGAGCACAGACCAGAAATACCTCTATGAACTTCATCAGTCAATTTCAATTGGTGTAGTCTCTGAAGAACTGGCAGCTCGTCAACCAGGAAAGATGAATCATGCCAGGTGGCTCACGACAGCAAACCGAATACTTCGCCTGTATGTAGGAACGGACGATCCTACGGATGTGTTGAACACATTGGTCACTTTCATCATGAAAGTTTATGCACCAATGTGGTTCCGCATTAAATCACAACCACACGTACGAGATGGTGCCAAACATGTCCACAGGACGTTTAAACTCCTCCAAGGATTAGATGACAGTATCGTCAGCGTGGTTCAGCCAGTCATACAGCGAAATGCATTCTTTGCTGCTCCGGAAAATATCCTGCTCAGCATGATTCAGGATGAACGAATAGATGTTCGAGAACTGGGATGGCGTCGAATTAAGAGAGCCCGCACTTACAAAGAAGACCGTCCGCGTCCACGCCAGCTCACGATTCCAGCTTTACTATTCGATAGCGAGGATTACATCAATATGATTGATTGGCAATCTTGTTGTTACAGGAGCCTCCCCTGACGATGACTCTCTCGGACGAAGAGATCAACCACAACATATCCGCAAAAACGTCCTTCGTTCACGAACCTTTCCCGTGTCACACACAAGCAGTAGAGCGAGTTATAAAACTCGTAACAGACGCTGCAGCTGCAGTGTGTGGACACAATGCAAGAGATGGATTCATCCGTGCGCGGCTCGCATCTAGAGCAAGAATACCGTCGTTTGAGCCAAAAAGGCAGTACAAAACGAAGTGAAGCTAACACTATTAGTAAGTACCGTGGTACGGGCAATGTCGGGCATACATATAGACTTATTAAATATTCAGTCATGATGGATATCAATCTATGCCCTTGATTTGGTGGTTGGAGGGTAGGGCGTGGGTGGAACTCGAAGTACAGCCACCTCCCCGTGGTGAGTTCTGGGTTATTTGAACCTTACTTCTGTAAGGAAAAATAAGCGAAGAGCTGTACTATGTGACATGTATTGTATAGTGTATACTTTGATCGATGTTTGACGACTCATACTGGATAATGTGGGTATATGTGCCCAGCGTGATGAAATAAATGAAAATATCGAGTTTTAACATATTTTTCTACACATAATTGAGTTGGGCCACCTGAAGATATTTGAATTTCTGCTTCAAATTTTACCCACGTTTACGTGAATACGTTGCACATATTTCATACACTAGTTGCAATTTATAAATAATAAAGAAGGTTGGTTATTTGCCCAAAAAGTGCAAAAACGTATAAATTTGAAAATTTTGAAAAAATCAAACTTCGATCGCGTTGGGCCGCCTTAAGAAATTATTTGTATGTTCTAATATTTTAACATCGTTATACTGGTGTGATTTCGCAACTTTCCCGCACTAGTCAATCAAAAAAAAAAAAAAAAAAGGAAATCGCTCCACCCTATTATATATGGGGGGATATGTATAAAAAATAAAAATAAAATAAAAAAAAAAATAAAAAAAAATTCTAGGTGTTTATAGTACGTATAGCTAGGAAATTTCGACCCCTTAAAAAAAATAATAAAAAAAAAAAAAATTCTAGGTGTTTATGTATGAAATGTATAAAACAAATAAATCACCAGAATTGTAGGTATGTGTGGGATGAGAAATACTGCAAATGGAGATGACTGACTAAAGGTAAGGCCTTACCCTCGCCTTGGCCCAGTAGTAATCAGCAGAGGAGCAATATTCAGTTTTCCCGAAGCAGAAACACTTAGTACAGCCATCAGGGTTGCTCTCCTCCAGGTTGTAGGAGCCATCCCGACACGAGTCACAGGAACGGCCTTGCACGTTGAGCTTACAGAAACACCTCGCGTCTTCCTGAAAATATTTAATATGGCAACTAAGAGATCTGATCATTATTGTGATAAAAGGAAGCTCACACGTTCACCTTTACTCGATGAATCAATCATATATATCATGTCATGAATTGCAACAAATTACCTGGCTGCAGATGTCCGCCTCACTGCCTCGTAAGTCACATTCACACAGCTGACAGAAGGCAAAGCCCCAGTAGCCAGCTGCACAACGGTCACATCTGTAAAGTATATGCAGCATGTACACAGGTGCATCATAGATTTATGTTATACACACCTTCAATTTCATATTCCTGTCATATCAATATAGACACTCGCCCAGCCTCCGCCACAGCCTCACCTGCGGCCCACCACGTTGCCCTTGCAGCTGCACTGGCCCGTCTGGAGGTCACACTGCAGGTTGCCGGTACGCACGCCCAGCGGTGAACACTGGCACTCCTCGCACCCGATGATGGGGTCGTAGCCGTAGGTGTAGGGGGCACACCGCTCACACCGCCCCCCCTCCACGCGGGGCGGGCAGATGCAATCCCCTGAGGATAGAACATACTAACATAAGAAATTAGGAAGCTACAAGAGGCCGCGAAACCTACACGTGGTAGTTCCTGTTACTTGACACTACCTACATCCACCTTTCATCCCCATCCATGAAGCTGTGTAGCCTCCTTTTAAAACTCCCTATTGACTCCGCACTAACCGCCTGACGACTGAGTCCATTCCAATCATTTACCACCCTATTTGTGAACCAGTTTCTCCCTATTTCTTTTTTAAATCTACGCTATTTATCTATGCTATCTTTTATCTTTTTATCTTTAAGTCTAGGCATTTGTGTGTGTGCTTCAGTGATGATTCATTGAAAATATGACATTGAGAATCAAGAGGAAATAGCCTGTGATGATGGTGCTTCAGAAAGATCTTATGTAATGTTGATGTTGGATTAACTAAACTATGAGAATCTATTTCTAAGAATGCAACTGTGAGTGAGAACTATACATGCAAATATTATGACAAGAAAAACTTTCTGCGAATGCTTTTGTGTTAACACTACACACAGAAGGCAATGTCAAGCAGTAAATTGCAGCAATCTAATTCAAAGCAATATAAAATATTACCACCTGCTATCAGGCAACCCAATGATTAAGTATCGATCTCGCCAGGACTGTAAAAACCTTTACAGCTAATTCACATTTCTTACTAAGAAAAAAAAAAAAGGAAAAAAATATTCCACAATTTCAGTAGCAAATCACTTGTGGTGAAGAACGTTATGCCAAAGATTAACAAGGCACATGACATCCTAGTCCTCGGCACTAGTTGACTCACCGGTGACGGGTTCACAGAGTGCGGTGGATGGGCAGGCACAGGGCCGGCACTCGGGGAAGCCGTAGTAGCCAGTCTTGCAGCGGTTGCAGCGCTGGCCGATGATGTTGGGCTTACAGGGACACTGGCCGCCAAAGCTTTCACATTGAAAGCTGACCGAGCCATAAAAGTCACACTGGCAGGGCAGCGCACCGCTGTTGTAGTCCATGGTCAGCTCAAACGCTGCCTTCTTGCAGAATTCTAGTAAAATGGAAACAATCACCATTGGAAATGCAGTAATCTGCATTATGCTAGATTCTTGACCAAACAGCTTACACCTAAAATATATTTGCAGTGTCTTACAAGCAATCTGCAACCCAAGACTTCTTGGTACCAACAGTTATTGCCTATTTTCTGATAGAGGCTTTGACATCAAAACAAATCTAAGTAAAATAATAGGATAGTGGTGTACAGTAAGGGAAGATTGCACAGTTTTCCATCTGCACATTTGGCTGACTAGGACACGAATTCCTTGTTAAACAAATCTTACAGGGTGCACCTCAAGGCCCCCACCTAAAGAATAACAAGAGATCATGACACACTTTACACTTACGTGATGAGTTAAGACCGATGTGGAAGTGGTTTTGGCCGCAGTACTTGATGTATTCGGCTGTTCTGTCCACCGGCAACTCCTGCATGATCTCCTGAGTGAACTGCTGCGCCGGCACCACCAGAACGTAGTCCACCCAGATGGACTTATGGGCAGGTTCCTGGAGAGGCACAGGGTAGTGTGATATTTTATTTGCATTAGTACTTAGGTTCATTTCCTCCTGTGTGTATATTATGTTGTTGTTTTCATTTTTTATTTTTACAGTATGCCTTTGAGTGCAAATAAAATTAGTAGTATTATTATCATTATTATTGTTATAACTGTGATTATTGAACACAAGAGCAACAAGCATGAATGTAAGCGGAAGATAAGGGCGGCATTAGGGTTTTATTTTCTCATGTCTCGTGTCGGGCGTAAGGAGTGTTGGCTCGTTACGCTCGCCAACTGCTCCGAGGCTTCAGAGTCGGCGGCACGGCTCAACAGAGTCGACAGCGGGCCTGCCATGTTACCGAGCGGGAGTTCCTGCCCGGCCGTGACCCTAGCCAGCCACACTACCTACACTGCCTACTATTACCTGCACGTCAATAGTTGCACGTGTTAATATTCTTTTTGCACTTGTTAATACAGGAGAACCTCATTTAACCGGCATTCAAAACAACGGCAGCCTCAAAAACAACGGCACTAATCGACCCAGGCTTTCTTTTTTTTTTTTTTTTTTTTTTTTCACTGACAAACTCTGGAACTCTCTTCCTGTTTCTATTTTACCACTTTCCTATGACTTACATCTTTTCAAAAGAAGAGTAACAAGACACCTCCCGAACTAAATTGGCTCACCCCTCTTTTTTATTTTATTCTCTGACTGTCTTCTTTATAGGGACTGGCAACTAAGCGGGCTTTGTGTTACCCATTTTTGTTGTGCCCTTGGCCGGTTCCTTGTGATGGAAAAAAAAAAAAAGGGATTTTGGGCGATTCCATAAGAGTAACTCTCAAAACAACGGCAAAATGAGTTATCCGGCATGCGCTCCCCCCCCCGAGGGTGCCGGATAAACGAGGTTTTCCTGTATTCTTTTTGCACTTGTTAATATTCTTTTCGCACTGTTTACGTGACCTTACACCACCAGGCACTTCCTTTGAATTGTCACTTTTTCATTGCAATTTGGGTTTGTATGTACGAGCCTTTCTCTGCCACTCTGTACATGTGAAACTCAAAAATGTGTACTCAGGATCTGAACAGTGGACCTCTTAGTTATATGACAGACGTGCTAACAACTATACAACCAGGCGATGAAACAATACTTACCTTGTCTAACACACACAGTGGCATGAAAGAGTAAGCAGAAAAATAATGACAACACAAAATAAAGTCTCCATGCCTAATATTACACTCCCAGAAAGAATATATTGCAACATAACTAGTCTGTCCATGCTTGTTATTATCACCTTCCCTAACCCCTTCACGCCCAGATCTTTCCTTGGCTATAAAAAATTGTATGTTGTCGAGCCATAAAATTACGAAAAGTAACTGAATATACAAAATTAGTTAGTCGACAAGGATACTAAACAGGTCATATCTATAAAATATTGCTTATAGTCACATAAAAATCGTCTAATGGTACCCAAATTACTATGGAAATTACGTTCCGGGTCTCAAGGGGTTAATAACTGCACAATTTACCTTGAGAGAGAGAACAAAATTTTCCAGGATGTCGAACACGTAGGAGCCATCCCTGTGGAGGATGAGGGCGCGGCAGCCCGAGGTGCTGGGGCAGTGGGGGGCCCGCAGCGACCCCTCGTAGAACTGACCGTTTTGTATCAGAACGTCTACCTCAAACTCTGCCGTGGAATGAGTGGAAATAAATGATTAAAATAAAAGAAAATACTAAAATTTAAATAAAAGCATGTACATCTCTTTTCATACCACCTGTATCCACCTGTATCCACCTGTCCCCACCTTCCACTCCACCTCTCCACCTTCCACTCTACCTGTCCCTACTACTCCTTTCCCTCCACTTTCTTAACTCCTACCTAGTACCCCCCTCTCTTCCCCCCCCTCCTAGTGTTCATTGAGGGAAATAAAAGAAATCCTGTGAATGAGAATGAGGTATAACAAGACAGAGAAGGAATGAAGTACATCAAGGAAAGGTAATCTATGCATAACACAAATCCTCTATCAATATATACACAATAAAGTCTTAATTTCTGTAAAAACAAACCTCAAGCTTATCAAAAATATTTTCTAAACATCAAGAAATGTAGTCCCTCATTTCATAAGAAGCAGCAATGTCCACATAGACCAAGGCCAGGCAGGACACTATGTACAACACATGATGAAGCTCTGTCTAACCTTTGTTCCTTGCGTGTGTAAGCAGCACAGTCAACTCATCATCTGACAAAGATTATATACAGCATTAAACATAGAGTGCAAATCAGAACTGTCCTTTCGAGAGGGCAAGCAATAGATTTACAAAGCGACAGATTTACTCAACAGGATCCTCAAACAGCAATAAAAAACAGATTCACTCAACAGGATCCTCAAACAGCAATAAAAAATAAAAAACAGATTCACTCAACAGGATCCTCAAACAGCAATAAAAAACAGATTCACTCAACAGGATCCTCAAACAGCAATAAAAAACAGATTCACTCAACAGGATCCTCAAACAGTAATAAAAAACAGATTCACTCAACAGGATCCTCAAACAGCAATCAAAAACAGATTCACTCAACAGGATCCTCAAACAGCAATCAAAAACAGATTCACTCAACAGGATCCTCAAACAGCAATAAAAAACAGATTCACTCAACAGGATCCTCAAACAGCAATAAAAAACAGATTCACTCAACAGGATCCTCAAACAGCAATAAAAAACAGATTCACTCAACAGGATCCTCAAACAGCAATAAAAAACAGATTCACTCAACAGGATCCTCAAACAGCAATCAAAAACAGATTTACTCAACAGGATCCTCAAACAGCAATCAAAAACAGATTTACTCAACAGGATCCTCAAACAGTAATAAAAAACAGATTCACTCAACAGGATCCTCAAACAGCAATAAAAAACAGATTTACTCAACAGGATCCTCAAACAGCAATAAAAAACAGATTCACTCAACAGGATCCTCAAACAGCACTAAAAAACAGATTCACTCAACAGGATCCTCAAACAGCACTAAAAAACAGATTCACTCAACAGGATCCTCAAACAGCACTAAAAAACAGATTCACTCAACAGGATCCTCAAACAGCAATAAAAAACAGATTCACTCAACAGGATCCTCAAACAGCAATAAAAAACAGATTCACTCAACAGGATCCTCAAACAGCAATAAAAAACAGATTCACTCAACAGGATCCTCAAACAGCACTAAAAAACAGATTCACTCAACAGGATCCTCAAACAGCAATAAAAAACAATTCACTCAACAGGATCCTCAAACAGCACTAAAAAACAGATTCACTCAACAGGATCTCAAACAGCAATAAAAAACAGATTCACTCAACAGGATCCTCAAACAGCACTAAAAAACAGATTCACTCAACAGGATCCTCAAACAGCAATAAAAAACAGATTCACTCAACAGGATCCTCAAACAGCAATGAAAAACAGATTCACTCAACAGGATCCTCAAACAGCAATAAAAAACAGATTCACTCAACAGGATCCTCAAACAGCACTAAAAAACAGATTCACTCAACAGGATCCTCAAACAGCAATAAAAAACAGATTCACTCAACAGGATCCTCAAACAGCACTAAAAAACATTCACTCAACAGGATCCTCAAACAGTAATAAAAAACAGATTCACTCAACAGGATCCTCAAACAGCAATAAAAAAACAGATTCACTCAACAGGATCCTCAAACAGCAATCAAAAAACAGATTCACTCAACAGGATCCTCAAACAGCAAAAAAAAACAGATTCACTCAACAGGATCCTCAAACAGCAATCAAAAACAGATTCACTCAACAGGATCCTCAAACAGCAAAAAAAAACAGATTCACTCAACAGGATCCTCAAACAGCAAAAAAAAACAGATTCACTCAACAGGATCCTCAAACAGCAATCAAAAACAGATTCACTCAACAGGATCCTCAAACAGCAAAAAAAAACCAGATTCACTCAACAGGATCCTCAAACAGCAATAAAAAACAGATTCACTCAACAGGATCCTCAAACAGCAATCAAAAACAGATTCACTCAACAGGATCCTCAAACAGCAATCAAAAACAGATTCACTCAACAGGATCCTCAAACAGCAAAAAAAACAGATTCACTCAACAGGATCCTCAAACAGCAATCAAAAACAGATTCACTCAACAGGATCCTCAAACAGCAAAAAAAAACAGATTCACTCAACAGGATCCTCAAACAGCAATCAAAAACAGATTCACTCAACAGGATCCTCAAACAGCAATAAAAAACAGATTCACTCAACAGGATCTCAAACAGCAATAAAAAACAGATTACTCAACAGAATCCTCAAAAGCAATAAAAACAGATTCACTCAACAGATCCTCAAACAGTAATAAAAAACAGATTTACTCAACAGGATCCTCAAACAGCACTAAAAAACAGATTCACTCAACAGGATCCTCAAACAGCACTAAAAAACAGATTCACTCAACAGGATCCTCAAACAGCAATAAAAAACAGATTCACTCAACAGGATCCTCAAACAGCAATAAAAAACAGATTCACTCAACAGGATCCTCAAACAGCAATAAAAAACAGATTCACTCAACAGGATCCTCAAACAGCAATAAAAAACAGATTCACTCAACAGGATCCTCAAACAGCACTAAAAAACAGATTCACTCAACAGGATCCTCAAACAGCAATCAAAAACAGATTCACTCAACAGGATCCTCAAACAGCAATAAAAAACAGATTCACTCAACAGGATCCTCAAACAGCAATAAAAAACAGATTCACTCAACAGGATCCTCAAACAGCAATAAAAAAGCGAACTGATATTTGTGGTAAAATAAAAGGCACAAGACGTTCCTCAAAACAAACAGACATTTAAAGCAGCAAAGCATACATGTATAGATGTCAACAGATATGTAGACAGAGACACATGAGTAAACAGACAGACAGAATACATGCATGAGTTATCCATTTCCTCCTTGAACACTATTATTACCCCAACAGAGATGAAAGAGTTGACTTAAGATAGATAGATAGATAGATAGATAGATAGATAGATAGATAGATGCATAGATGGATGGATAGATAGATAGATAGATAAATAGATAGATAGATAGACATATAGATATAGATAGATAGATAGATAGATAGATGGATAGACATATAGATAGATAGATAGATAGATAGATAGATAGACATATAGATAGATAGATAGATAGATAGATAGATAGATAGATAGACATATAGATAGATAGATAGATAGATAGATAGATAGATAGATAGATAGATGGATAGACATATAGATAGATAGATAGATACATACATATAGATAGATAGATAGATAGATAGATAGATAGATAGATATATAGACGGATAGACATATAGATAGATAGATAGATAGATAGATAGATAGATAGATAGATAGATAGATAGATAGATAGATAGATAGATAGATAGATAGATAGATAGATGGATGGATGGATGGATGGATGGATGGATGGATTGATGGATGGATGGATGGATATATAGATAGATAGATAGATGGATAGACATGGTAGATGGAAGGTCTACTCACCCGGGTAAAGTGGCTGGTAGTAGTGGACGATGAAGACATATTTCCCGGCATACTTGAGCTTGCCAGTGATGTCCACCATGGGATCACTCTGGTTCAGAAACACCAGCGCCGTGCCATTGCTGACGCCCTCTGGCAGCTCCTGGACCATCTTGCCCTCCAGGTTAGACTCAAACTCCACCTAGGCAGAGAGGAAAGCCATAAATAATGAAACTTTTATTATATTATACAGAGAGAGAGAGAGCGAGAGAGAGAGAGAGAGAGTCATAGCATACAGTATTACAGTAGCATACATATATTCTCTCTCTCTCTCTACAAAAGAGAGAGAGAGAGAGAGAGAGAGAGAGAGAGAGAGAGAGAGAGAGAGAGAGAGAGAGAGAGAGAGAGAGAGAGAGAGAGAGAGAGAGAGAGGGAGAGAGGAGAGAGAGGAGAGAGAGAGAGAGGAGAGAGAGAAGAGAGGAGAGAGAGAGAAGAGAGAGAGAGAGACGAGAGAGAGAGAGAGAGAGAGAGAGAGAGAGAGTCATAGCATACAGTATTACAGTAGCATACATATATTCTCTCTCTCTCTACAAAAGAGAGAGAGAGAGAGAGAGAGAGAGAGAGAGAGAGAGAGAGAGAGAGAGAGAGAGAGAGAGAGAGAGAGAGAGAGAGAGAGAGAGACAGAGACACACAGAGAGAAAGAGACACACAGAGAGACAGAGACACACAGAGAGAGAGAGACAGAGAGACACAGAGAGACAGAGACACAGAGAGACAAAATATCTTCACTGTAATAAGACTAGATTCAAGTTGATGTTCTAATTCTAAGATGAAGTTCTAATTCAAGTTGATGACATACAACAGGTACCTTACAGATTCTGAAAATAAATGACTTACATAAATGGGCTTACCTAATATTCTTTTGAACAATTACACAGAAAATGTTTCCTCCCTATTCGCCTACCTTGACAAACTCAGGAGGGGAGGGGTAGTAGGTCTCCATGCACTCCCCGTCCACCCTGGTACACCTGCGCTGGGGCCGCACCAAGTCCTGGTGCCAGCGGTCGTAGGGCACCGCCACCACGGACTCCAGGCCGATGTTGGTGTTGGTCTCGCCCTGTGCAGAGGTCGGACAAGGTGTGGTTGAGAGTAGCACAACACTCCTTCAAAAATTCAAAAAGATATACAGTATGACCTCTCCTATTCGGACTAATTGGGCCAAGAAGTGGTCCAAATAATGGGGGGATATGTATAAATAAATTCGAAAAAAAAAAAAAAAAAAAAAAAAAAAAAAAAAAAAAATCCAGGTGTTATAGCTAGGAAATTTCGACCCCTAAAAAAAAAAAAAAAATAAATAAAAAAAAAGGGAGGTACGAATAATGTCAAAGTCCGAATAATGAGTGTCCGAATATGAGAGGTTTTACTGTACTTCACTGTCTGCTCCTTTATATTCTTGTTAAAAAGTGTGAGCGAAGGTACAAAAATACCCCTATCAAAAAGTGATAGGTCTATGAAAATGACTAGGTAGGCTATCAAGTTAAACAGTGCTGAGCTACCTCGATGTTCAGGCTGACATAGTTGCTGTCAAAGTGGAAGACTCCCACTTTGCCTGAGAGGTCGGTCACCACTTGGCGGCAGGTGGTGGAGTACATGCAGTCATACAGCACGGCGCGTCCCTTCTCCCGTCCCGTGTTGGTGGAGGTTTCCACTACGACGTTGGTGGTGGAGGAGCCTTCCGGGGTGTAGTAGTTGAGCAGCAGCACGTAGCGGCCAGGCCGGGCCAGACGCAGGTCGTACTGCAGCAGTGGTGGTTGTGGTTGAGCCACGCCATCGCCCTCGTGTCCAGCTCACCAAGAACCTGAAATGAGCATCACACACTTAATAATGATAAACAAATCTGCAGAAGAGTTGAATAATAATATAAGAATGCACGTAGCACATAATAAAACGTGGAATTAAGCTACAAGAGGCCATGAGACCTACACGGACCTAATATTCCTCCATTATCTTATCTTATCTTATTATTTGCAAATGGATTCTGCAAGATAAGATAACCTTCAGTAGATAAGACTGACCTCATACTCCTCATAGAGTTCCACAGCCTGGCGCTCTTCCCCGACATTGCGATAGCCAGCCGAGCCGTAGATGTAGTCGTACTGGAAGATGTCCGGGTAGGCGTAGTGGAGGCACAGGTCGCCGCTGCGCTGGCCCACCCTGCACGGCGTGGTCACGTTCCGGGTGAGCACCGTCCCCTCGTAGTAAGCCAGCGGCAGCAGCACAAAGTAGTCCTGGAGAGAAGCGACAGGTGAGACTAAAGGAAATACGACTCCTTAACGCCTTGAAACCCAGAATGTAATTTCCATTGTAATTTGGGTACCATGAGACAATTTTTAGTGAATATAAGGTATTTTTTATTGATATGACCTGTTTAGTATCCTTGTCGACTAACTAATTTGGTATATTTAGTTACTTTTCGTAATTCTATGGCTCGACAACAGACAATTTTATATAGCAAAGGAAAGATCTGGGCGTGAAGGGGTATATACCTTATGAAATTTGAATACCTTATGAAATTTGAATACCTTATGAAATTTGAATACCTTATGAAATTTGAATACCTTATGAAATTTGAATACCTTATGAAATTCGAATACCTTATGAAATTTGAATACCTTATGAAATTCGAATACCTTATGAAATTTGAATACCTTATGAAACTCGAATACCTTATGAAATTTGAATACCTTATGAAATTGGAATACCTTATGAAATTCGAATACCTTATGAAATTCGAATACCTTGTGAAATTCGAATACCTTATGAAATTCGAATACCTTATGAAATTCGAATACCTTATGAAATTCAAATACCTTATGAAATTCGAATACCTTATGAAATTCGAATACCTTATGAAATTCGAATACCTTATGAAATTCAAATACCTTATGAAATTCAAATACCTTATGAAATTCGAATACCTTATGAAATTTGAATACCTTATGAAATTCGAATACCTTATGAAATTTGAATACCTTATGAAATTCGAATACCTTATGAAATTCGAATACCTTATGAAATTCGAATACCTTATGAAATTCGAATACCTTATGAAATTCGAATACCTTATGAAATTTGAATACCTTATGAAATTCAAATACCTTATGAAATTTGAATACCTTATGAAATTCGAATACCTTATGAAATTCAAATACCTTATGAAATTCAAATACCTTATGAAATTTGAATACCTTATTAAATTCGAATACCTTATGAAATTCGAATACCTTATGAAATTCGAATACCTTATGAAATTCGAATACCTTATGAAATTCGAATACCTTATGAAATTCGAATACCTTATGAAATTCGAATACCTTATGAAATTTGAATACCTTATGAAATTTGAATACCTTATGAAATTCGAATACCTTATGAAATTCGAATACCTTATGAAATTCGAATACCTTATGAAATTCGAATACATTATGAAATTTGAATACCTTATGAAATTCGAATACCTTATGAAATTCGAATACCTTATGAAATTCGAATACCTTATGAAATTCGAATACCTTATGAAATTCGAATACCTTATGAAATTCGAATACCTTATGAAATTTGAATACCTTATGAAATTCAAATACCTTATGAAATTTGAATACCTTATGAAATTCGAATACCTTATGAAATTCAAATACCTTATGAAATTCAAATACCTTATGAAATTTGAATACCTTATGAAATTCGAATACCTTATGAAATTCGAATACCTTATGAAATTCGAATACCTTATGAAATTCGAATACCTTATGAAATTCGAATACCTTATGAAATTTGAATACCTTATGAAATTCGAATACCTTATGAAATTCGAATACCTTATGAAATTCAAATACCTTATGAAATTCAAATACCTTATGAAATTCAAATACCTTATGAAATTCGAATACCTTATGAAATTCGAATACCTTATGAAATTCAAATACCTTATGAAATTCAAATACCTTATGAAATTCAAATACCTTATGAAATTCAAATACCTTATGAAATTTGAATCAAGACATTAAATCCAAAATACAATGCAGGATTACCTCCACCCAAGGCATCTTACTCACCAGAAATAGGTTTTGAGTGTTCTGGAGGGAGATGGACCAGGTGCCGGGGTTCATGAGGAGCAGCACCGGGAAGTTGCCGGGCACCACCTTCACCGTCATCAGGGTCGGCTCCGTTGTGGGCACAAAGTACACATCTTCCTCCTAAAAAGGTTGATATTATTAGGGTGGCATAGATCCTGGGTGTATGAGAGGACAATCCCCTGTTAAATAGATCCTGGGTGTATGAGAGGACAATCCCCTGTTAAGTAGATCCTGGGTGTATGAGAGGACAATCCCCTGTTAAGTAGATCCTGGGTGTATGAGAGGACAATCCCCTGTTAAGTAGATCCTGGGTGTATGAGAGGACAATTCCCTGTTAAATAGATCCTGGGTGTATGAGAGGACAATCCCCTGTTAAATAGATCCTGGGTGTATGAGAGGACAATCCCCTGTTAAGTAGATCCTGGGTGTATGAGAGGACAATCCCCTGTTAAATAGATCCTGGGTGTATGAGAGGACAATCCCCTGTTAAATAGATCCTGGGTGTATGAGAGGACAATCCCCTGTTAAAATATCCTGGGTGTATGAGAGGACAATCCCCTGTTAAATAGATCCTGGGTGTATGAGAGGACAATCCCCTGTTAAATAGATCCTGGGTGTATGAGAGGACAATCCCCTGTTAAATAGATCCTGGGTGTATGAGAGGACAATCCCCCGTTAAATAGATCCTGGGTGTATGAGAGGACAATCCCCTGTTAAATAGATCCTGGGTGTATGAGAGGACAATCCCCTGTTAAATAGATCCTGGGTGTATGAGAGGACAATCCCCTGTTAAGTAGATCCTGGGTGTATGAGAGGACAATCCCCTGTTAAATAGATCCTGGGTGTATGAGAGGACAATCCCCTGTTAAATAGATCCTGGGTGTATGAGAGGACAATCCCCTGTTAAATAGATCCTGGGTGTATGAGAGGACAATCCCCTGTTAAATAGATCCTGGGTGTATGAGAGGACAATCCCCTGTTAAATAGATCCTGGGTGTATGAGAGGACAATCCCCTGTTAAATAGATCCTGGGTGTATGAGAGGACAATCCCCTGTTAAATAGATCCTGGGTGTATGAGAGGACAATCCCCTGTTAAATAGATCCTGGGTGTATGAGAGGACAATTCCCTGTTAAATAGATCCTGGGTGTATGAGAGGACAATCCCCTGTTAAATAGATCCTGGGTGTATGAGAGGACAATTCCCTGTTAAATAGATCCTGGGTGTATGAGAGGACAATCCCCTGTTAAATAGATCCTGGGTGTATGAGAGGACAATTCCCTGTTAAATAGATCCTGGGTGTATGAGAGGACAATCCCCTGTTAAATAGATCCTGGGTGTATGAGAGGACAATCCCCTGTTAAATAGATCCTGGGTGTATGAGAGGACAATCCCCTGTTAAATAGATCCTGGGTGTATGAGAGGACAATCCCCTGTTAAATAGATCCTGGGTGTATGAGAGGACAATCCCCTGTTAAATAGATCCTGGGTGTATGAGAGTACAATCCCCTGTTAAATAGATCCTGGGTGTATGAGAGGACAATCCCCTGTTAAATAGATCCTGGGTGTATGAGAGTACAATCCCCTGTTAAATAGATCCTGGGTGTATGAGAGTACAATCCCCTGTTAAATAGATCCTGGGTGTATGAGAGGACAATTCCCTGTTAAATAGATCCTGGGTGTATGAGAGTACAATCCCCTGTTAAATAGATCCTGGGTGTATGAGAGGACAATCCCCTGTTAAATAGATCCTGGGTGTATGAGAGGACAATCCCCTGTTAAATAGATCCTGGGTGTATGAGAGGACAATCCCCTGTTAAATAGATCCTGGGTGTATGAGAGGACAATCCCCTGTTAAATAGATCCTGGGTGTATGAGAGGACAATCCCCTGTTAAATAGATCCTGGGTGTATGAGAGTACAATCCCCTGTTAAATAGATCCTGGGTGTATGAGAGTACAATCCCCTGTTAAATAGATCCTGGGTGTATGAGAGGACAATCCCCTGTTAAATAGATCCTGGGTGTATGAGAGGACAATCCCCTGTTAAATAGATCCTGGGTGTATGAGAGGACAATCGAGACCACCGAGAGACAAGGCCTGGTGGATCGCCCGTGACGTCACACCATAAGGATACAACCCGCTCCGCTCCCCGTACAAGTTTACCTACCTAATATAATGTTTATCAGTATAAAAGATATACTGTTATCTTCGGAAATGTTTGTTCTGTAATATTATAAAATAAAAAACCGTAAAACACACAAAGAAAATGCCATTATGAGACTTTCAAGAAATAGGCATTAACATAAACTCTTCGCCATTTAATATTTTGCTCGCAAACATTTTACATGGAGAATATCAATAGAAGCGGAGTTTGATTAGCTTTCCATTGATATATTTCGTTTAGTGATAAATGAATTAGCGGCATGCATAAATTAGCGTTAACTAAATATAAAAAATCATGAAATCGGGTAATTTCCTACCTAATATATGTTTATCAGTATAAAATATATACTGTTATCTTCGGAAATGTTTGTTCTATAATATTATCAAATAAAAAACCGTAAAACACACTAAAGAAATGCCATTATGAGACTTTCAAGAAATATGCATGAACTTAAACTTTTCGCCATTTAATATTTTGTGAAAAAACTTTTTACATGGAGAATATCAATAGAAGCGGAATTTAATTAGCTTTCCATTGATATATTTCCTTTTCTGATAAATTAAGTAGAATCATGCATAGGTTAGCGTTAACTAAATAAATAACATCATGAAATCGGGTAATTTACCCGATTTCATGATGTTATTTATTTAGTTAACGCTAATTTATGCATGGTTCTAATTCATTTATCAGAAAAGGAAATATATCAATGGAAAGCTAATTAAATTCCGCTTCTATTGATATTCTCCATGTAAAAAGTTTTTCACAAAATATTAAATGGCGAAAAGTTTAAGTTCATGCATATTTCTTGAAAGTCTCATAATGGCATTTTCTTTAGTGTGTTTTACGGTTTTTTATTTGATAATATTATAGAACAAACATTTCCGAAGATAACAGTATATCTTTTATACTGATAAACATTATATTAGGTAGGTAAACTTGTACGGGGAGCGGAGCGGGTTGTATCCTTATGGTGTGACGTCACGGGCGATCCACCAGGCCTTATCATCTCGGTGGCCACGGGACAATCCCCTGTTAAATAGATCCTGGGTGTATGAGAGGACAATTCCCTGTTAAATAGATCCTGGGTGTATGAGAGGACAATCCCCTGTTAAATAGATCCTGGGTGTATGAGAGGACAATTCCCTGTTAAATAGATCCTGGGTGTATGAGAGGACAATCCCCTGTTAAATAGATCCTGGGTGTATGAGAGGACAATCCCCTGTTAAATAGATCCTGGGTGTATGAGAGGACAATCCCCTGTTAAATAGATCCTGGGTGTATGAGAGGACAATCCCCTGTTGAATAAGAAGATTGTTTAGTATGTAAGTAAGAGGGGATGCAAGAATGTGAGGACTAGAGGATGTGAAAATGATGTGCATGGGCAGATACAGACACATGTTTTTGCTGTAACCTACCCCTTGAAGGAGTTATAAGAAACCAGGCTACTCTCTCTCTCTCTCTCTCTCTCTCTCTCTCTCTCTCTCTCTCTCTCTCTCTCTCTCTCTCTCTCTCTCTCTCTCTCTCTCTCTCTCTCTCTCTCTAAAACACCTTCAAAAGCCTATTTAACCACCAGGCTACTACTACTACTCTCTCTCTCTCTCTCTCTCTCTCTCTCTCTCTCTCTCTCTCTCTCTCTCTCTCTCTCTCTCTCTCTCTCTCTCTCTCTCTCTCTCTCTCTCTCTCTCTCTCTCTCTCTCTCTCTCTCTCAAACACCTTCAAAAGCCTTTAACCACCAGGGTCAGGTGTCTGTGTAGAGGACACAAGACCAACCTCAGTTTCCTATCACAGATGATAAAGTGCAGAAATGCAAAAAGAGCTGGAAGTGCACGTCACAGCTTGTATGTCATCCTTAATAATGGAGAAGTTATTCCTTTATACCTACAAAACCTTTCCTCTTCCCGGCCTTTTAACTTGGTTTTACAAAGATTAAATATTCTGACATTTTGGGAGAAAAAAAAATTACAACCATTTCAAAGGTTCTTGCAGGCATACACAGTCGGCATTCTGTCCTGCTGCACTCACCTGTTCTGTGTCACTGGGGTTCTCCGGCGTGATCTTGATCTTGCCCACGATGGTGCGGTCGCTGGGGTTGTGGTAGAACATGGCCATGCGGTAGGTGGAGGGCTTCTCGATGTACACCTCCTGGATGATCTCCTTCTGGATGTCTGAGAATACTGCATAGCCTCTCCAGGAGTAGCCGGGGAACACATCCTCATCATAAGCAAACCTGAATGTTAAGAATGATTTTCAACCGTTTGATGATCACAGCTTCTTGGACCGGCAAATCAAATATAATGAAACACCCATGAATACATTTCTCACCTAATGTTATGATGCTGTTGTTACTAGGATGAAGAGTAACAAACAATGAAGACAGGAGGAAACAAAATACAACGTAACGTACAAGTCAACACTGACTGACTGTCGTACCTTACGGCCGTGTTGTATGGGGTGTGTCCATCCTCGGCTTCATACTGCAGCTGGTACAGGGTGGGGAAGTAGTGCAGCTGGAGGGGCTGGTCGCAGTGCTGACCCGTCACCCTGGGACGACAGCGACACTGGCCACTCAGCTTGTCACACGCGTTGTCCACCGAGCCTCCGAGATTACACCCGCAGTCTGAACAGCCAAACAGGTTACTCTCCCGCAGGTCGTACGTTCCGTCGCGACACTGGCCGCAGCGGCGCGAGGCGACGCCTGGTTTACAGACGCACTGCCCACTCACAGTGTCACAGACAGCCATGCCGCCCAGTGTGCCTGGGATGTGGCAGTCACACTCTTCACAGCCTGCACGGTTTTCCTGTCTCAGGTTCCAGAACAAAGGCTTGCAGCTGTTGCAGCTCCTCCCGGTGACTTGTCTCTTGCACTGACACAGCTCTCCGGCGGGGGCGTCGCCACACCCGCCGAAGGTCTCCAGCACTCCAGCAGGGTTGCAGTTGCACTCTAAAAATAAAACAATATTCATGAATAAAGTTCTTGAATGATTATTTTCAATCCCAATTATGAACAGACATGATGAAACTTACCTTCACACAATGGGAAGTTGTAGAACCCTTCACTGCACATGTCACAGTGCGTTCCACTGTAGCTGTCCTTACACTGGCATTCACCCTGGTTGTTGCAGGATATCCCAATACTGCCCGCCTGGTCGCAGTTGCAAGGAATACAATCAGGAAAGCTGAAGTAGCCGGGACTGCACTGGTTACACGTCCGGCCGGAGAAGCCCATGAGGCAGCCACACTGGCCCGAGGCATCGCAGTGGGTGGCGGAGGAACCCTTCTCGTGGCAGCCGCAGCTCTGGATCAGCGGGTAACCCCAGAAGCCCGGAGCACTGCTGTCACAACGGCCGCCGCTGAACCCTTCCTTACACAGACACTCTCCGATCTCCTTGTCACAGATGTCGGCCTCCGTCCCTCCGGAATCACAGTTACAGACTGAAAAAGTATGAATTTTGTTAAAGACTGGTGTGTGACTGGACTAATAATATCAATCTAGGACTACTCAGGTGCAAGTACTTTGAGTGGTTCATTAAGATCAATGCAATACTTGTTCTTGAGTTGGAAGGATAGATTCACAGCTTTGATCTTTACCGTGGATGCGGAGAGCCACAAAAGGACCAATATTTAAATGCATTATGTTCCACTTATCATTGAGAAGACACATTAAAATCATTTTGATAATAGTAATAATAAGAATAACATCCATTCCTTAGTATGGAAACCTAGGTAAAACTATCACAGATGTCTGATCACCAATATACATGAATAACCTTAACAGAATATTTCAGACACGACACTCACAGGTGCAGGTTGGGAAGTCGTAGTAACCGTGCTGGCAGCGATCACACTTCCTCCCGCCAAACTTGCTCTCGCAGTCACACTCGCCGGTGTCTGTGTTGCAGGGCGTGTCCAGGGAGCCCACGTCACTGCAGCTACACTCCGTGCAGTCAGGGAAGCTGAAGTAGTTGGGAGCACATTGGTCACAGTTCAAACCAACATAATTTGCTTCACAGGGACACTGACCGCCGCCCACTTGGCAAACGGCTCCCACTGTGCCGCGCTGGAAGCAGTCGCACGGCTTGCAGTCAGGGTAGTCGTAGTAGCCCTCGTTGCACTCGTTGCAGTAGGGCGGCAGGAAGGCCGGGTGGCACTCGCATTGCCCCGAACCCTCCGCACAGTTGCCCGTTGAGTAGAAAAAGTTGCAGTCGCAAGGTTGGCAGACGTCCGTGTCGTTGAGTTCCCTGTCGTAGGGCCGGTAGAAGCCTACCTTGCACTGGTCACAGTTGATGCCGGCAGTGTTGTGGCGGCAGTCCTGACACTTTCCTCCACCCTCAAACACTCCAAAGATGTCAAGGGAGAGGTTCTGTTCATTCACTTCGTCACTGAAGAGACATTCATCTGTGTGGCCATGGCAGTTGCAGGCTGGAAGAAAAAAAAAAAAAAGTTTGTTTATTAACTCTGTTTAAAATGGTGTGTTTGGATAAAATATCAGTGTATGACATCACACCCTGCAAGACAGTGCTGGCACAGACAACATTACAGTGTATGACATCACACCCTGCAAGACAGTGCTGGCACAGACAACATTACAGTGTATGACATCACACCCTGCAAGACAGTGCTGGCACAGACAACATTACAGTGTATGACATCACACCCTGCAAGACAGTGCTGGCACAGACAACATTACAAATCAAAGAGAGAATCGGGAGTAATGATACTTATCCGAAAAACTAGTTTTGACAAATCATGGGTTTGCAAAGTAAAATTCTGTTACCCTTTCTTTACCCACATTACTAATATACACACACAAAAGTAGTGGCATTACGCACAGTGCATGAATGTAATGACAAATTGGTCAAATTTTTTTTTTTTTGCAGCTGTATACAGTAGTCAGAATTATGATTTCATGACAACATTATTTCCAGAGAGAAGTATCAAGACGCCTCCCGCACTAAATTGATCCAGCTCCCTTTCTTTGTTCCCTTACTGTCTTCTTTACGGGGACCGGCAGCTACCGGGATTTTGTTCATTTATATATCTTGTCCTTGGCCAGTCCTTTTATAATGTACAAAAAAAAAAAAATTGAAATAGAAATAAAAAATACTGAAATGATGGACATGAATGGCAGACACACGAAACACAATCACCAGTAGACTCACGTTCACACACAAAGCTGTCCTGGTAGTTGGCTGACCTCCACTTCTTCTGGATGAAGCCAGGGCAGCAGGCCTCACACTGGGAGCCGCAGGTGTTGTGTTGGCACCGGCACTGCAGCTTGTACGCGTCGTCCGGGTCAGGGATGTCACACACGTCAGCATGCCCGTTGCACACACACCGACCCCCTATGCTGATGTCCTTGACCGAGTAGAAGTACTGCAAGGGAACACCATTACAGGGTCACTATACTGCAAGGGAACACCATTACAGGGTCACTATACTGCAAGGGAACACCATTACAGGGTCACTATACTGCAAGGGAACACCATTACAGGGTTACTACACACTATATATACTACACGATAATACTTCAATCAAACTCCATAGATGGTGTTACAGGGTCACTATACTGCAAAGGGAACACCATTACAGGGTCACTATACTGCAAGGGAACACCATTACAGGGTCACTATACTGCAAAGGGAACACCATCACAGGGTCACTATACTGCAAGGGAACACCATTACAGGGTCACTATACTGCAAGGGAACACCATTACAGGGTCACTATACTGCAAGGGAACACCATTACAGGGTCACTATACTGCAAGGGAACACCATTACAGGGTCACTACACACTATATATACTACACATAATGCTTCAATCAAACTCCATAGATGGTGTTAATGATTGAACGGTATTAAGATCAATTTAAGATCTGGGGAGGCGGTAGCGGAGTGGTTAGCGTCTCCGACTGGCGTTCTCGCTGACCCGAATTCGATCCCGAAGAAACCAAAACCTTTCTGCACCGTCGAGTGGCCTAAGAACACCCACATGCCCTGCCTATCAACTCTACCTTCGACTGCGAGTGCATCGGAGGACACAGGGGGCGGCATGAGTCTCTACAGGCGTCACTATAAAAATCCTGCCTGCGCCACCACGGGCGAGGGCGACCATCACAGCCCTCAAGTGAACCTCCAGAGCCTACCATCCGAGCCCTGGGTCACCACTGCCTACAGGCGCTATAGGCACAGATGTAAAAAAAAAAAAAATAATAAAATAAACTGGGGTTGCCTGTCAGGAAGAGCATTGGGACGTAAAACTCATCCTGCAAATTCAAATGATAAACGCTGATTACAGAATTGGCAGCGTGTTTCATCGACCGTCTCACCAAGGTCGCTTTATGGGAAAATCGGATGTTAAACAGAAAGATGATGATGATGATATCGAATGATGATAATTGTCAAAAAGGGTGATGCCGATGAAGGATAATGTCAACAATAATGGTAATGATGAGGAATATTACCAGAAAAGTAGCCAATAAGTCTTAAAATAGTTCAAACAGGAGTATTATGTTGTTGGTGGTGAGGAATATTACCAGAAAAGGAACTAATAGCAGACTAAAAATAGTTCAAATAGGAGTACAGGTAAGTATTAATTATCCGACCTTGGGGGGACCGAAGGTAGGTCGGATAATTGGAATAGTCGGATGTTCGGATATCACAGTAACCATAAACGTAAGGACAAAATGGTATAGAACATAAAAGATGCAGCTCTTGAAGGCCGATCCAGTGGTAGATGCGAAAGTAAAATTCATGTATAAATAAAGCCACAAATCAATGTTTTCTAACAACTAAAAAAAACGAAGTAAATTAAATGGCCAAAACAAGACACACTGTGGTGGTGAAAAAAGTCGGTTGTTTGGACACGTCGGATGTTTGGAGGTCGGATGTTGGGAATTTGGCTGTATTATGTTAGTGGTGATGAGGAATATTACCAGAAAAGTAGTCAATAACAGCCTTAAAATAGTTCAAACAGGAATATTATGTTAGTGGTGATGAGGAATATTACCAGAAAAGGAACTAATAACAGTCTTAAAATAGTTCAAACAGGAATATTATGTTGTTGGTGGTGAGGAATATTACCAGAAAAGGAATTAATAACACCCTTAAAATAGTTCAAACAGGAATATTATGTTGGTGGTGGTGAGGAATATTACCAGAAAAGGAACTAATAACAGACTTACAATAGTTCAAACAGGAATATTATGTTGTTGGTGGTGAGGAATATTACCAGAAAAGTGCTAATAACAGTCTTAAAATAGTTCAAACAGGAATATTATGTTGTTGGTGCGCACCCTCCTGTAACGGTGGGGTCCCGGCGCTCCACAGACATGAGGTGGCCGAGCAGCGTCTTGGTGCGCAGGCAGGCGGAGGCGCACGTTGGTGGCGCGCGTGAACTCCTGCAGGACGGAGGAGTTGAAGAAGCTGTTGGCGGAGGGACGGTTGTTGAGCAGCGACACCACGATCTGCGGGTGACATGGCAATCACGTGTTACTCAAAGCTGTGGTAACTTGTGGAAAATTAATAAGTTATGATATATGCATAGATAAATAGATAAGCCAAAACAATGAAAAAAAAGTGAAATAAATAAGTTATGATATACACATAGATAATAGATAATCAAAAAACAATGAAAGAAAAAAATGAAAATATATAAGTTATGATATATGTATAGATGAAATAGATTTGCCAAAACAATGAAAAAAAAGTGAAAAATATGTAAGTTATGGTATATATATACAGTAAAACCTCTCGTATTCGGACCCTCATTATTCGGACTTTGACATTATTCGGACCTCCTCTCTTCTTTTTTTTCTCTTTTTTTTAGGGGTCGAAATTTCCTAGCCTAGATTTTTTTTTTTTTTTTTTTATTTTTTTTAGGGGATCGAAATTTCCTAACCTAATTTTTTTTTTTTTTTTTTTTTTTTTTTTATCACATCTAAATACCCCCATATATAATCCCCCATTATTCGGATCCTTGCATTACTCGGACTACTCCTTGGCCCAATTAGTCCGAATATGAGAGGTTTTACTGTATACTCATAAATAAATAAATAAGCCATATGAAAATAATATATAAAAAACCCTGAGTTGTTACCTATGCATGAGTTGTATCAGCCCTGAAATACTCAAGCTGATTTTCCGCATCTGTTTATCAATCTTTCTCCGACGCTCGCTCGTAAGAAATCGCTCAAGGGGACAGGTTACGGGCGCGAATAGAAGTCTCATTTATTCCTGTCCTTGCATGTTCACCTTCTCCCCTTTTCTCTCACGCACTCTAGTATTCTATCCCCCCATGTCACAAGGGTCATCCTCCAGAACCCACCGCATCGACTATATACTATTTACTCTTTGTCATCTAACTTTCAGATTTTTCATGTCATAAAATCAATGTCAAAATTCAAGCCTGCTGCAAGACTACATAAGAACATAAGAAAATAAGGAAGCTACAAGAGGCCGTGAGACCTACACGAGGTAGTTCCGGTTACTTAACTCTACCTACATCCACCTCTCTTCCCCATCCATGAATTTATCCAGACTCCTTTTAAAGACCCCAATAGCTAGACTCCGCATTGACCACCTGACGACTGAGTCCATTCCAATCATTCACCACCCTATTTGTGAGCCAGTTTCTCTCTATTTCCTTTTTAAATCTATGCCTTTCCAGCTTGAATCCGTTAAGGCTAAGATGTGAACAGAATGTCTTTTCTCACCTTTCTCCGCAGCTTAATCACCCCGCGGTACAGTGTGCCTCACTCACCTCCCCGCCCTCCAGAGGCACCACCACTCACCTCCCCGCCCTCCAGAGGCACCACCACTCACCTCCCCGCCCTCCAGAGGCACCACCACTCACCTCCCCGCCCTCCAGAGGCACCACCACTCACCTCCCCGCCCTCCAGAGGCACCACCTTGGAGAACTGGGTCACACACACCACGTCGTTGTCTTCACGGATGGACTCCAGACTCTCCCGCCCAAAATAGTTTTCACAGTCTCTATAAGAAGCAAAAATAAAAAAATTAATGGCATAAAAAAAAAAAAAAAAAAAGCAAGAAGCTATGATGACTTACCAAAAGGCTTTATTATTTACATTTCATGCTTACTTGGGTAAAGAATTCTGAATCATGGAAATGTTAGATACTAATTACGTTATAAACACATAAAAGAGCAAATCGAATATCAACTTAATCTTATATATAATTCACGTAATGCAATTTTAAATCTATATCACATTAAACTGCAACGTTTTTGATGGAATGAATAATGTTTTGTTTGAATATGGGAAATGAAAAGCTATAAACCATAGGCAGGATAGAGTAGGTACTAGGCAGGATAGAGTAGGTACTAGGCAGGATGGAGTAGGTACTAGGCAGGATAGAGTAGGTACTAGGCAGGATAGAGTAGGTACTAGGCAGGATGGAGTAGGTACTAGGCAGGATGGAGTAGGTACTAGGCAGGATAGAGTAGGTACTAGGCAGGATGGAGTAGGTACTAGGCAGGATGGAGTAGGTACTAGGCAGGATAGAGTAGGTACTAGGCAGGATAGAGTAGGTACTAGGCAGGATAGAGTAGGTACTAGGCAGGATAGAGTAGGTACTAGGCAGGATAGAGTAGGTACTAGGCAGGATGGTAGTGTGAAATGTGTTGCAGGTACCTTTATTTACCTATGGATATGCAATAGATGAAGTTTTCTATTTGACCTGAGATGCCAGTGTGTGTGAACAGTATATCCAAGAACTCAGGGAGAGAGAAGGTAAGCACCAGAATATAAAGGTGTGAGAGGGCTATGTCATTTCACGTGGGTAATTAAATCAGTGTATAGACGAGTGTCAGTGATAGGTATAGTTCCAGGTGCGTCACCGGTAGTCAAGGAATCATGGAGCTTGCCGATTTCTAACATTGATCGGTACTAAGATAACCATGGCTTTAGACCAGACATTGAAGCTTTTAACCATTTTTCAGGAGTTAGTTTCAGTTGGAATGCTAGACACTCGAGTTCCACATCCAAGCCTAATGATATTATACCCCGGACAAAGTTAAGCACTGAAATTCGTTAAAGCATGGTTAGTCTTAGGTTACTAGTTACGTTAGTTAGAGTGTTAGTTAGTTAGGTTGGTTAGACGGTAGTTAGGTTGGTAGTGTTAGGTTGTCCATGTTTAAAATTGGCCGGGAGGTTGTACTTGGATGAGAGTCTAGCTACTATAGAAGAGATACTTGAACCGATTCGGTGTTAACATCAAGAATATTAGTAATGAACGTATACAGTCAAGTAAGATAAATATATGGCAGAATGACGAACACTGTAAAGTACTGCACAGTGGTAGTCATGCAGTTGTTCGAGAGGATCTAGACACATATCGCGTGCGGCAAGTTATGCCATTGTTGAGGACTAGGCACTTGGGACTGAGGGGAAAATAAAACGTATCAACTATCATCATCATTCACCGAGCATATAGGAAAACTGACGAAACAATAGCACAGAGACAAAGAGCTGAGGAGGACAAAATACTACTACAAATGACAGGACTAAAATATACTACAACGTATAAGGAACTAATTACACTACACCGAGGCTAAAATACTACACAAAATGAAAGGAACTAGAAAACTGAAAAATGAAGTACTAAATATACTACAAAATGAAAGAACTAAAATACTACAAAACTGAAGGAACTAAAAATACTACAAAATGAAAGGAACTAAAATACTACACAAACGAAAGGAACTAAAATACTAAATGAAAGGACTAAATACTACAATGAAAGGAACTAAAATACTACTACAAAATGAAAGGAACTAAATACTACTACAAATGAAAGGAACTAAAATACTACTACAAAATGAAAGGAACTAAAATACTACTACAAAATGAAAGGAACTAAAATACTACTACAAAATGAAAGGAACTAAAATACTACTACAAAATGAAAGGAACTAAAATACTACTACAAAATGAAAGGAACTAAAATACTACTACAAAATGAAAGGAACTAAAATACTACAAAATGAAAGGAACTAAAATACTACTACAAAATGAAAGGAACTAAAATACTACAAAATGAAAGGAACTAAAATACTACTACAAAATGAAAGGAACTAAAATACTACTACAAAATGAAAGGAACTAAAATACTACAAAATGAAAGGAACTAAAATACTACTACAAAACGAAAGGAACTAAAATACTACTACAAAATGAAAGGAACTAAAATACTACAAAATGAAAGGAACTAAAATACTACTACAAAATGAAAGGAACTAAAATACTACTACAAAATGAAAGGAACTAAAATACTACTACAAAATGAAAGGAACTAAAATACTACTACAAAATGAAAGGAACTAAAATACTACTACAAAATGAAAGGAACTAAAATACTACAAAATGAAAGGAACTAAAATACTACTACAAAATGAAAGGAACTAAAATACTACAAAATGAAAGGAACTAAAATACTACTACAAAAGAAAGGAACTAAAATACTACTACAAAATGAAAGGAACTAAAATACTACAAAATGAAAGGAACTAAAATACTACTACAAAACGAAAGGAACTAAATACTACTACAAATGAAAGGAACTAAAATACTACAAAATGCAAGGAACTAAAATACTACAAAACGAAAGGAACTAAAATACTACAAAATGAAAGGAACTAAAATACTACTACAAAACGAAAGGAACTAAAATACTACAAAATGAAAGGAACTAAAATACTACAAAATGAAAGGAACTAAAATACTACTACAAAATGAAAGGAACTAAAATACTACAAAATGAAAGGAACTAAAATACTACAAAATGAAAGGAACTAAAATACTACAAAATGAAAGGAACTAAAATACTACTACAAAATGAAAGGAACTAAAATACTACTACAAAATGAAAGGAACTAAAATACTACAAAATGAAAGGAACTAAAATACTACTACAAAATGAAAGGAACTAAAATACTACTACAAAATGAAAGGAACTAAAATACTACAAAATGAAAGGAACTAAAATACTACAAAATGAAAGGAACTAAAATACTACAAAATGAAAGGAACTAAAATACTACAAAATGAAAGGAACTAAAATACTACAAAATGAAAGGAACTAAAATACTACAAAATGAAAGGAACTAAAATACTACAAAACGAAAGGAACTAAAATACTACAAAATGAAAGGAACTAAAATAATACTACAAAATGAAAGGAACTAAAATACTACAAAATGAAAGGAACTAAAATACTACAAAATGAAAGGAACTAAAATACTACAAAATGAAAGGAACTAAAATACTACAAAACGAAAGGAACTAAAATACTACAAAATGAAAGGAACTAAAATACTACAAAACGAAAGGAACTAAAATACTACTACAAAATGAAAGGAACTAAAATACTACAAAACGAAAGGAACTAAAATACTACAAAATGAAAGGAACTAAAATACTACAAAATGAAAGGAACTAAAATACTACAAAATGAAAGGAACTAAAATACTACTACAAAACGAAAGGAACTAAAATACTACTACAAAATGAAAGGAACTAAAATACTACTACAAAATGAAAGGAACTAAAATACTACTACAAAATGAAAGGAACTAAAATACTACTACAAAATGAAAGGAACTAAAATACTACAAAATGAAAGAACTAAAATACTACACAAATGAAAGGAACTAAAATACTACTACAAAATGAAAGGAACTAAAATACTACTACAAAATTAAAGGAACTAAAATACTACAAAATGAAAGGAACTAAAATACTACTACAAAACGAAAGGAACTAAAATACTACTACAAAATGAAAGGAACTAAAATACTACTACAAAATGAAAGGAACTAAAATACTACTACAAAATGAAAGGAACTAAAATACTACAAAATGAAAGGAACTAAAATACTACAAAATGAAAGGAACTAAAATACTACAAAATGAAAGGAACTAAAATACTACTACAAAATGAAAGAAACTAAAATACTACTACAAAATGAAAGGAACTAAGATACTACAAAATGAAAGGAACTAAAATACTACTACAAAATGAAAGGAACTAAAATACTACTACAAAATGAAAGGAACTAAAATACTACAAAATGAAAGGAACTAAAATACTACAAAACGAAAGGAACTAAAATACTACAAAATGAAAGGAACTAAAATACTACAAAATGAAAGGAACTAAAATACTACAAAATGAAAGGAACTAAAATACTACTACAAAATGAAAGGAACTAAAATACTACTACAAAATGAAAGGAACTAAAATACTACAAAATGAAAGGAACTAAAATACTACTACAAAATGAAAGGAACTAAAATACTACTACAAAATTAAAGGAACTAAAATACTACTACAAAATGAAAGGAACTAAAATACTACTACAAAATGAAAGGAACTAAAATACTACTACAAAATTAAACGAACTAAAATACTACTACAAAATTAAACGAACTAAAATACTACTACAAAATGAAAGGAACTAAAATACTACTACAAAATGAAAGGAACTAAAATACTACTACAAAATGAAAGGAACTAAAATACTACTACAAAACGCAAGGAACTAAAATACTACTACAAAACGCAAGGAACTAAAATACTACTACAAAATGAAAGGAACTAAAATACTACTACAAAATGAAAGGAACTAAAATACTACTACAAAATGAAAGGAACTAAAATACTACTACAAAATGAAAGGAACTAAAATACTACTACAAAACGAAAGGAACTAAAATATTACTACAAAACGAAAGGAACTAAAATAATACTACAAAACGAAAGGAACTAAAATACTACTACAAAATGAAAGGAACTAAAATACTACTACAAAACGGAAGGAACTAAAATATTACTACAAAACGAAAGGAACTAAAATACTACAAAACGAAAGGAACTAAAATACTACAAAATGAAAGGAACTAAAATACTACAAAATGAAAGGAATTAAAATACTACTACAAAACGAAAGGAACTAAAATACTACTACAAAACGAAAGGAACTAAATTACTACAAAATGAAAGGAACTAAAAAATGGAACTGAAGGGGATAAAACTACCCATTCCAAGGATGTGGTGGTGGTTGAGGAGCTGATTACTCCAGACACACATGACTACACTCGCCGCACGTTAACCCCTTGAGACCCAGAACGTAATTTCCATCGTAATTTGGCTACCATTAAACATTTTTTGTGAATATAAGCAATATTTTATAGATAAGACCTGTTTAGTATCCTTGTCGACTAACTTGGTATATTCAGTTACTTTTTGTAATTTTATGGCTAACAACATACATTTTTTTATAGCAAAGGAAAGATCTGGGTGTGAAGGGGTTAGTTGGCGAAAATGGAGCCCCTTTCATTCCCTCCTACTGAACGCACGGGATTGGCTGAGGTGTTGGGTGTTGAGGCTTTAGGGTGGAACTTGGATTAAAGCATTCGCACCCGACACCCAACACCTCGCAATCAATCCCATGTGTTCGGAAGAAGGGAGTGAATTGGCCCCATTTTCGGCGAGTACAATTATATCTCTAGTTAACCCAACCTTCTACTTCTTGAAATGCAAACTCATCATAAAAGTCATATCCTATACTACCAGAAAAACCTATGAAGACTGTAGCTCCGAATCTAAAAAAAGAACCTATAGATCATACAGGGGTCTACAGGGCTCAAAAGTAATGTTGAAAGTTGCTAGAGAGGATATACTCTTTCAGAATGCTTGGTACAGTATTACCTATTGACTGATTCCCATGTTTACGGGACTAAGTAGTAATATTGCGTCTTATAATACCAAATTGTAATACTTTTCTTATAATTTATGTATGGGCTACTACTGTTCATGCACACATCTTCTTGTCATGCATTCCATTGATCGATTGCTCTCTTTGGGAAACACTGTCAGTACGTCCTCACCTCCTCTCCTCTTGAATACATCCTTGCTGGGTCTTCTTCATGTTCAATATATTTGCTGAAACAAGTAGTCTACATATAGTTTCTTTACCATGTCTCTATGTAGCGGGGTTGTGACCCGCCTATATATATTTTTTTCATATTTTCATTTTTCATATTTTTTACTTTTTGATTTTTTTTTTTTTTTTTTTTTTTTTTTTTTTTAGTTTTTTAGTTTTTTTATTTGTTATTTTTATATTTTGTTATTTTCTATATTTTTTTATTTTTCGTTTTTTGATATTTATATTTTGTTTTTGTTTTATTTATTTATTTTTTTTTTTATTTTTTTTAATATTTTTTTTTTTTTATTTTTTTCGATTCAGCGACCAGCGTCATGTCACAACTCTATTAGGTCAACCAGGGCAATACGTGCTGGATTAGCTTTTCGAGTCTGGGTAAAGTTAATGTAGGTACTAGGTAGTGCTCGTATTCAAGATCACACTGAAGGACACGGTTGCAGGCTCTATGGAGTAATGTCCCCTTGATTGACGCCGGGGAATATCGACACAGCTCCATAACACTGTACTACACTGTCCACCAAGCAGGGGTGTGTGGCGAAATGAACCGCGGAATGTTTGCTTCAGTCATGCCAGATCCACAAAGCATCTCGAAAGCATCTTGAAGCCCCACAATGCATAAAATTTCACCCGATTTCTTCACATTTCACCACTTTTTTTTGCTCTGTACATAATAAGTCAAAATGATAAAGACAACAAATTTACTAAAGTTAGGTCTAAAGAAAGATACTTTTTTTATTATTAATTTTGGTAAGGCGTTTCAGCATCTGGCAACACTGGTTTGTTTATGATGCCTCGTCGAGCGTGTCACCTTTGCATCGGCACCTCCTATTACCCATGGAGCTATTATATATCTTAGTATAGCTTCATGTACATCTACCCACGTATTAATATTTTTTCTTTATATTGTTTCTATCGATTATAATATTATGATTGAGCTCTTATCTCTTCTTTTGTCTTCTTCTATCTATCTTCTTCTACCGTAGATAACAGTCAAGTCGCCACCTGCAGTCATGTCGCCAGGCGCCAAATATTACGAATTATAGCATTACTACTGATTTTTATGTGCCACTGAAGATAATACCCAGTAGTTTATATCATGTCTTCTTCAATCTACTCTGTTTCAGCGTTGTTTTATGCTTTGTAGCTGCAAGTATAGACGGTTTCAAATTTCACTACGCGTTTTTTTTTCGGGCGACGACGACAGCGGTACGACACTCAGTAAATAAACACTAGATGGCGACTTGACTGTTGGTAGCCACTTTGTAGATATTTTTGTAATTTGTTCATTTATAGCCCTAATATGACACAGATGAAGACACAAAATGACACAGACTCTCCAGATAGCCCCTTCTAACTGTCCTGAAATCATGGATGTAGAAATGTAACTATTAACGCCACCACACGGCTGTAAACAGAAAAAAAAGTTGTCCTGGCGACTTTACTGTTATCTACGGTAGCTATCTATCTATCTATCTATCTATTTCCTTCATTTTTTTGAGTTGACGTAAGATTGAGAAATAAAAAACAGTTATATTCTTTAAATTGATGAGCATAAACATATATTTGGTTATCCACTGTCTACTTTACCAGCTATACTAGAATTGGAATTGTGTCATACGTTCCTCATTTCTGTGGAGTCAAATAAGGTTGCAATCACCGCATAACTGTCCCTTGTCAACCACCGCAAGTCTACATAGAGTTATACACGTCTCAGTGGTTCAAGTCCATAGCTAAATCTGATAGAAATAAAAAGATAAGTAGTAAACCACCATGGATAAACGACTGATTGGTAGTTAACTCCCCTCTCTCGATCCTCCCCTTCTACCATGACCGTCCACTGCCATCACTACCACCATCACCACTATCATCATCACCACTACCACCACCATCACCACTATCATCACCACGTACTACCACCATCACTGCCATCATCACCACTACCATCATCACCACTATCATCACCACCACTACCACCATCACCACCATCACCACCACCACTACCACCACCACTGCCATCATCACCACTACCACCACCACCACCATTAGTATCTGTTCCCCTAATACAGAAACGAAGTGATTGCCTGACTTATTATTAACCAATCAGTGCTAATTAAGGAGGAGGACACTATAAGCACACATCAACAGAAACCATTAAGGCTAACGTAGAATAAGACAATGTAATTACAGAGAACGAGATAGGCAAAAATTAGGACATCCACAAACGAAGCAAGTGGTGTATGGGGGACGTTATGTAAGATAAAATAAAAATGCACGAATTGAGGAAGAGGAGAAGGCGGGAAGAGAAGAGAGAGGAGAGAGAGAGAGGAGAGAGGAGGAGAGAGAGAGAGAGAGAGAGAGAGAGAGAGAGAGAGGAGAGAGAGAGAGAGAGAGAGAGAGAGAGGAGAGAGAGAGAGAGAGAGAGAGAGAGAGAGAGAGAGAGAGAGAGAGAGAAGAGAGAGAGAGAGAGAGAGAGAGAGAGAGAGAGAGAGAGAGAGAGAGAGAGAGAGAGAGAGAGAGAGAGAGAGAGAGAGAGAGAGAGAGAGAGAGAGAGAGAGAGAGAGAGAGAGAGAGAGAGAGAGAGAGAGAGAGAGAGAGAGAGAGAGGAGAGAGGAGAGAGAGAGAGAGAGAGAGAGAGAGAGAGAGAGAGAGAGAGAGAGAGGAGGAGAGAGGAGAGAGGAGGAGAGGAGAGAGAGAGAGAGAGAGAGAGAGAGAGAGAGAGAAAGAAAAAAAACTCGACACATATGGTGGAGGAAACTTAAGACGAAACAAGACATTGCCGCCATATTTTCCCACAGTATCGCAGACAAAAGCTGGTCACAAGGAGTTCTATATACCTAAGTTTAAGATTATAAAAAGAAAAAAACCAATCCTAGACAACATGTTGATACGTAATGAAAACAAAAGGAAATGAAAATCTCGTTCATCATTCCCGGAACATCTCGTTCCATTCCCCAGCCCTCACCATTTCACTCTTTTCTCAACCCGCCCCTTGTTATGCTTTGCCATGGTGCCATATATGCACAGCTGGGCACTAAATACATTGAATGTATTTAAATACTAAATACTAAATACATGGGAGAAATGTATTTAAATACTAAATACTAAATACATTTTACGAATGTATTTAAATACTAAATACTAAATACATCAATTGTATTTAAATACATTTGTAAATAATTTTAAATACACACAAATTTATAACATGTCCGAAAAAAATGAATTTCCTTAGGATTTCCTTAGAAATTTCCTTCTCAAGCCTAAATTTCCTTGAAATATGAACATTTCCTTGCCAGTGGAAACACTGGTTCACTGTAACATCAGGGTTGCCAGATAGTTGGGCGGGTTTATGGCCAAATTAACTGATAAAAAAGTATTAAAAAATTTATATTAAATGTATTTAATATGTTAAAATGTTTTTTATATACAATGTATTTAAATACTCATAAAAGTATTTAAATACTGTATTTAAATACATGACAACCAATGTATTTATAAATACATTTCTAAATACACAAATGTATTTAAATACAATTTTATTTAAATACTGCCCAGCTCGGCATATATGACCTCTGATGTCTGGCACAATTCCCCCTTCTGGCATTTCAACCAATCAACCAATCATGAGAAGTCTAAAATGACACTAGGCGAATGGAATCTAACTAACGACGTAAGGAGCAAGTTTTTCATCATTTACAGAATCAAATACCCTTAAAATATAAGTTGAATATAAAGGAGCTGTAACTTTCTTTCCTCCATCGTGGGCGCGACAAATGGTGGAGGGAAAGGAGGTTAGGGTGTAATATGACCCTCCCTGACCTTCTGAGACCCTAAACTGAACCCTACTTTCCCTCCCTCCCTCCATCCCAGGACCCAACCCACTCCCCCAGCACACCCGACATGCCCGCCCGCCCACCACCCACTCACACCCACCGCTCACAAGCCCATGTCGAGGCACGCTGACACACACACACACACACACACACACACACACACACACACACACACACACACAACACACCACACAACACACCAACACACACACCCACACCACACACACAACACCACACACACACACACACACATATAGCACATTACTCATGTCTGTTAAAACTATACTATATTACATTTTTTTTTCCTTGTATTCACACTCAAATAAAATTATCATTATTTTTACTATTATTCTAAACTACCTATCATAATAACTCCTACACATATAGTAGTAGCTATTGATGCTTCTATTACTACTACCACTACTACTACTACTACTACACTACTACTACTACTACTACTAGCTACTACTACTACTGTTGCTTTTATTTCTACTACCACGACTGCTCCCACTATCGACTACTATTACTACTTCCACTACTACTACCACTACTACTACTACTATTACTACTACTACTTACTACTACTACAACTACTACTACTGTTGCTTTTATTTCTACTACCACGACTGCTCCCACTATCGACTACTATTACTACTTCCACTACTACTACCACTACTACTACTATTAATTACTACTACTACTTACTACTACTACAACTACTACTACTGTTGCCTTTACTACTACCACCACGACTGCTACCACTACTATTACTACTACTACTTCCACTACTACTACCACTACTACTACTATTACTACTACTACAACTACTACTACTGCTGCCTTTACTACTACCACCACGACTGCTACCACTACTATTACTATACTACTCACTACTACTACTCCACTACTACTGCTATGACTGCTGTGTTCTTTCAAAGCACAGAAACAGGAGCACAGTCGCTTGGGACAAATAACCCAACACCTACGCAAACAAGTGCCGCTCCTAACTTAAGGATGTGAAATGCTTTGTAAGTGCCCAGAGAGAGAGAGAGAGAGAGAGAGAGAGAGAGAGAGAGAGAAAGAGGGGGAGGGCTGGTGGGCGATGACACTCCCTTTTCCCCTCAGTAACCTTAGTCCTGAGAGGGGAAAGGACGGGTAGACACAGATGTTTGGGCCAGAAGACAGTAATGAGGAAGACGGGGAGGAGGAGGAGGAGGAGGAGGAGGAGAAGGAGGAGGAGGAGGAAGAAGAGGAGGAGGAGGAGGAGGAGGAGGAGGAGGAGGAGGAGGAAGAGGGATAAAGGAGAGACAGAGGAGCTATAGCAGGGCGAAAGGATACTGAAGGAGGGATAGTGGACAGACAGAGGAGCTATAGCAGGGCGAAAGGATACTGAAGGAGGGATAGTGGACAGACAGAGGAGCTATAGCAGGGCGAAAGGATACTGAAGGAGGGATAGTGGACAGGACAGAGGAGCTATAGCAGGGCGAAAGGATACTGAAGGAGGGATATGGACAGACAGAGGAGCTATAGCAGGGCGAAAGGATACTGAAGGAGGGATAGTGGACAGACAGAGGAGCTATAGCAGGGCGAAAGGATACTGAAGGAGGGATAGTGGACAGACAGAGGAGCTATAGCAGGGCGAAAGGATACTGAAGGAGGGATAGTGGACAGACAGAGGAGCTATAGCAGGGCGAAAGGATACTGAAGGAGGGATAGTGGACAGACAGAGGAGCTATAGCAGGGCGAAAGGATACTGAAGGAGGGATAGTGGACAGACAGAGGAGCTATAGCAGGGCGAAAGGATACTGAAGGAGGGATAGTGGACAGACAGAGGAGCTATAGCAGGGCGAAAGGATACTGAAGGAGGGATAGTGGACAGACAGAGGAGCTATAGCAGGGCGAAAGGATACTGAAGGAGGGATAGTGGACAGACAGAGGAGCTATAGCAGGGCGAAAGGATACTGAAGGAGGGATAGTGGACAGACAGAGGAGCTATAGCAGGGCGAAAGGATACTGAAGGAGGGATAGTGGACAGACAGAGGAGCTATAGCAGGGCGAAAGGATACTGAAGGAGGGATAGTGGACAGACAGAGGAGCTATAGCAGGGCGAAAGGATACTGAAGGAGGGATATGGACAGACAGAGGAGCTATAGCAGGGCGAAAGGATACTGAAGGAGGGATAAGTGGACAGACAGAGGAGCTAGAGCAGGGCGAAAGGATACTGAAGAGGGATAGTGGACAGACAGAGGAGCTAAGCAGGGCGAAAGGATACTGAAGGAGGGATAGTGGACAGACAGAGGAGCTATAGCAGGGCGAAAGGATACTGAAGGAGGGATAGTGGACAGACAGAGGAGCTATAGCAGGGCGAAAGGATACTGAAGGAGGGATAGTGGACAGACAGAGGAGCTAAGCAGGGCGAAAGGATACTGAAGGAGGATAGTGGACAGACAGAGGAGCTATAGCAGGGCGAAAGGATACTGAAGGAGGGATAATGGACAGACAGAGGAGCTATAGCAGGACGAAAGGATACTGAAGAGGGATAGTGGACAGACAGAGGAGCTATAGCAGGCGAAAAGGATACTGAAGGAGGGATAGTGGACAGACAGAGAGCTATAGCAGGGCGAAAGGATACTGAAGGAAGGATAGTGGACAGACAGAGGAGCTATAGCAGGACGAAAGGATACTGAAGGAGGGATAATGGACAGACAGAGGAGCTATAGCAGGGCGAAAGGATACTGAAGGAGGGATAATGGACGAACAGAGGAGCTATAGCAGGGCGAAAGGATACTGAAGGAGGGATAATGGACAGACAGAGGAGCTATAGCAGGGCGAAAGGATACTGAAGGAGGGATAATGGACAGACAGAGGAGCTAGAGCAGGGCGAAAGGATACTGAAGGAGGGATAGTGGACAGACAGAGGAGCTATAGCAGGGCGAAAGGATACTGAAGGAGGGATAGTGGACAGACAGAGAGCTATAGCAGGGCGAAAGGATACTGAAGGAGGGATAAATGGACGAACAGAGGAGCTATAGCAAAGGATACTGAAGGAGGGATAGTGGACAGACAGAGGAGCTATAGCAGGGCGAAAGGATACTGAAGGAGGGATAGTGGACAGACAGAGGAGCTAGAGCAGGGCGAAAGGATACTGAAGGAGGGATAGTGGACAGACAGAGGAGCTATAGCAAAGGATACTGAAGGAGGGATAGTGACGACAGAGGAGCTAAAGCAGGGCGAAAGGATACTGAAGGAGGGATGGTGGACAGACAGAGGAGCATAGCAAAGGATATGAAGGAGGGATAGTGGACAGAGCGGAGGAGTATAGCAAAGGATACTGAAGGAGGGATAGTGGACAGAAGGGAGCTATTTGCAGGGCGAAAGGATACTGAGGAGGAATAATGGACAGACAGAGAGCTATAGCAGGCGAAAGATACTGAAGGAGGATGTGGACAGACAGAGGAGCTATAGCAAGGTCGAAGGTACTGAAGGTAGGGACTATGGCAGACAGAGGAGCCTACTAGCACGAAAGGGATATGAAGAGGATAATGGACAGAAGAGGAGCTATAGCAGGGCGAAAGGAATGAGAGGGATAGGGAAGACAGAGAGTTAGCAGGCGAAAGGATACGAGGAGTGACAAATGACAGACAGAAACATAGCAGGGGAAAGGATACTGAAGGAGGGATAATGGACAGACAGAGGAGCTATAGCAAAGGATACTGAAGGAGAAGGGAAAATGAAGAGATAAAGGAGGTTGAGCAGGGCGAGAGGGATATTGGAGGAGGAGGAGAAGAGATAATGGACAGACAGAGGAGCTAGATAGAGCAAAGGATACTGAAGGCAAAGAGGATGAGAGCGACAATAATAAACAAACATCTTTATAATCAACACAACACTATAATTTGAAGGGCGAGGAGCAGGAGAGAGCGGAAGGATATGTTACGTATTTGGATAAACAGAGTAAAGTAGTAGTGACTCTTTTAGGCTAATAAAGGAGGAGGAGGAATTTATTATGAGTTTACAAGTTTATTCAAGAAAGATAAGATAAGATTTTCATCCTATCTAGACGCTTTGCAAGTACCAACTACAAGGTTATTGACTATACAAAGCGCCGCCACGTCAGCACGAACTAGGCGGACTCGTTATTAAAGAAAAGAGAGAGAGGAGAAAGGGGAAAGAGAGGGGGAAAGGGGGAGAGATTACAGAGAAAAGGCGGGAGTGTACAAGACTAAAAGAACAGAGAAACACAGAACAAGGTTGAAAAGGAAGAGGAGGAGGAGGAGAAGGAAGAGGATGGAGGTTTGTCAGTGAACTCTGGTGCATGGGGGGTGAGGGGGAGGATAAGGAGAGGGAGTTAGGGGGAGTGGAGAGGGAATTGGGAGGAGTAGGGGGAGAGGAGGAGTGGGTGTTGGGGGAGAGGTGTGGGAGTTGGGGGAGAGGAGGATAAGGAGAGGGGGAGGGGAGAGGGGATCTGCCTCTTCCGGTGGGCGTTTTTGGGTGAGGGGGAAGGAAGGAAGGAAGGAAGGAAGGGAGGGAGGGAGGGGTGATAAAGAGAGAGGAGATGAAGAGAAGAAGTCAAACGAAGGAACAGACAGACACACTCACACGCACACACCCACAGTCCCACACACACACACACACACACACCATATCACGTTCCTCCTATTAAAATATAATACCACCATACACATCCTAAATAAATAAATGAATATATAAATACAACCTCTGAACTTCTCCAATACAGTGCCTCCTCTGCACCCTCCTGTTCCTCCTCCCTCACCCACCACACCACCTCCACCTCACCCATCACCACCACCACACCACCTCACCACCACCTCCTCACCCACCACAACACCACCTCACCCACCACCACACCACCTCACCCACCACAACACCACCTCACCCACCACACCACCACAACACCACCTCACCCACCACACCACCACCCACCACCACCTCACCACACCACACCACCACCTCACCCACCACCACACCACCTCACCCACCACCACACCACCGTCTTCCAAGCCTCTCAGATCACTCGAGGTCACGTCAGGTCAACACAATACCCTATCAGCTCCCAAATAACAGTGCACTACACTATAACATACTACACTACACTACATACACTACTACACTACACTATACACTAGATCAGTCACAGATTCACTCTATGCATGGTCGCTTGGGTTCCTCTACATAATCTAACGTCCTGTATTTTTTGTTTTGCGCTAAGTTTTGTTTTGCTCTATGCTTAAGTTAACTCTTGTCTTGTTGTTGCTTTTTTGTCTGTATGCCTCCGGGCGATACTAAAATCATTATTATTATTATTATTATTATTATTATAGATATGTAAGGAGCTTTTTCTGCCTCGATGAGTTAAGAAGAGGGGAAGAGTGCCCTGGGTTTATCACTACCAAGGTCATAGGAGTACGCACGGACGAAACGCATGAGGTCACCAGCGTACAGTTATGATGAAAGACTATAGAGGTCATTATATATACACACATTCAGTACCGTAGAAAAGTAGTAGTTAGTGTAGTAGTAGTAAAAGTAGTAGTTAGTGTAGTAGTAGTAAAAGTAGTAGTTAGTGTAGTAGTAGTCGAAGTAGTAGTTAGTGTAGTAGTAGTCGAAGTAGTAGTAAAAGTAGTAGTTAGTGTAGTAGTAGTGGAAGTAGTAGTTAGTGTAGTAGTAGTGGAAGTAGTAGTGGAAGTAGTAGTGGAAGTAGTAGTAAAAGTAGTAGTTAGTGTAGTAGTAGTGGAAGTAGTAGTTAGTGTAGTAGTAGTGGAAGTAGTAGTAAAAGTAGTAGTTAGTGTAGTAAAGTAGTAGTAGAAGTAGTAGTAAAAGTAGTAGTTAGTGTAGTAAAGTAGTAGTAGAAGTAGTAGTAAAAGTAGTAGTTAGTGTAGTAGTAGTGGAAGTAGTAGTTAGTGTAGTAGTAGTGGAAGTAGATTCTGAAAACTTACTGCCTTAACTTATCTACCGTCAATAACACTATAGTCGCCACTACACTAATGTCGCCAGGCCGCTATATATTACGAATTTTAGCATCACTACAGACTTTTATGTGCCACTGAAGACAGGTAGTATAATATAAACGACTGTGCATGCCGCTTAAGTGCCACATGCAAGTCTGTAGTGATGCTAAAATTTGTAATATATAGCGCCTGGCGACATTAGTGCAGTGGCGACTATAGTGTTATTGACGGTATACCTTTCAAGCCATCGGTGTGATTAATAACTGTTTAACCCCTTCACGCCAAGATCTTTCCTTTGCTATATATAAAAAAAAGTCTGTAGTTAGCCATAAAATTACGAAAAGTAGCTGAATATAGCCATAAAATTACGAAAAGTAGCTGAATATAGCCATAAAATTACGAAAAGTAGCTGAATATAGCCATAAAATTACGAAAAGTAGCTGAACATAGCCATGAAATTACGAAAAGTAGCTGAATATAGCCATAAAATTACGAAAAGTAGCTGAATATAGCCATAGAATTACGAAAAGTAGCTGAACATAGCCATGAAATTACGAAAAGTAGCTGAATATAGCCATAAAATTACGAAAAGTAGCTGAATATAGCCATAAAATTACGAAAAGTAGCTGAATATAGCCATAAAATTACGAAAAGTAGCTGAATATAGTCATAAAATTACGAAAAGTAGCTGAATATAGCCATAAAATTACGAAAAGTAGCTGAATATAGCCATAAAATTACGAAAAGTAGCTGAATATAGCCATAAAATTACGAAAAAAGTAGCTGAATATAGCATAAAAAAAAAAACAAAAAAAATAAGCCATAAAATTACGAAAAGTAGCTGAATATAGTCATAAAATTACGAAAAGTAGCTGAATATAGCCATAAAATTACGAAAAGTAGCTGAATATAGCCATAAAATTACGAAAAGTAGCTGAATATAGCCATAAAATTACGAAAAGTAGCTGAATATAGCCATAAAATTACGAAAAGTAGCTGAATATAGCCATAAAATTACAAAAAGTAGCTGAATATAGCCATAAAATTACGAAAAGTAGCTGAATATAGCCATAAAATTACAAAAAGTAGCTGAATATAGCCATAAAATTACGAAAAGTAGCTGAATATAGCCATAAAATTACGAAAAGTAGCTGAATATAGCCATAAAATTACAAAAAGTAGCTGAATATAGCCATAAAATTACGAAAAGTAGCTGAATATAGCCATAAAATTACGAAAAGTAGCTGAATATAGCCATAAAATTACGAAAAGTAGCTGAATATAGCCATAAAATTACGAAAAGTAGCTGAATATAGCCATAAATTACAAAAAGTAGCTGAATATAGCCATAAAATTACGAAAAGTAGCTGAATATAGCCATAAAATTACAAAAAGTAGCTGAATATAGCCATAAAATTACGAAAAGTAGCTGAATATAGCCATAAAATTACAAAAAGTAGCTGAATATAGCCATAAAATTACGAAAAGTAGCTGAATATAGCCATAAAATTACGAAAAGTAGCTGAATATATCTAATTTGCTAGGTAGTGGATAAGGATACTAAACAGGTCATATCTATAATGTATTCCTTATATTAATTAAAATCGTCTAATGATGGTCAGGTCATATTACAATGAAAATTACGTTCTGGGCTTCGAGGGTTAAATACAAAAGACATCAAAATAAAAAATAAGGGTTGTATAATTATGTACTCACTTGTCCGAGGTCAATGGTAAGGTTGACCTCGTTGTACTCCATGCCTCGGGACAGGGGAGGGGACTGCCACCACCGCTCTGACCCGTCGATGGCGTTGGTGGCGGGGTGGGCCTTGTCGGGTTGGCTGGAGTCGCAGCGGTCGCACCACTACACAGAGAAAACAGAACACAATAACTATATTATAAACCATACAAAAATAACTGTATGCAGGTGTAGTAGTAGTGGAAGTAGTAGTGGAAGTAGTAGTTAGTGTAGTAGTAGTAATGTAGTAGTTAGTGTAGTAGTAGTAAAAGTAGTAGTAGTGTAGTAGTAGTAAAAGTAGTAGTTAGTGTAGTAGTAGTGGAAGTAGTAGTAGTGGAAGTAGTAGTTAGTGTAGTAGTAGTGGAAGTAGTAGTAAAAGTAGTAGTAGTAAATGTAGTAGTTAGTGTGTTAACTCCTCCTCCTCTTCCCTCTTCCTCATCCTCTTCCTCCTCTTCCTCCTCCTCCTCCTCTTCCCTCTTCCTCCTCCTTCTCTTCCCTCTTCCTCCTCCTCCTCCTCTTCCTCCTCCTTCTTCTCTTCCTCCTTCTCCTCCTCTTCCCTCTTCCTCCTCCTCATCCTCTTCCTCCTCCTTCTCCTTCTCTTCCCTCCTCCTCCTTCTCTTCCCTCTTCCTCCTCCTCCTCCTTCTCCTCCTCTTCCCTCTTCCTTCTCCTTCTCTTCCTCCTCCTTCTCCTCCTCTTCCTCCTCCTTCTTCTCCTTCTCTTCCCTCTTCCTCGTCCTCCTCCTCTTCCTCCTGCTCCTCTTCCCTCCTTTTCCTCTTCCTCCTCCTTCTCCTCCTCCTCCTTCTCCTTCTCCTCCTCCTCCTCCTCCTCTTCCCTCTTCCTTCTCCTCTTCCCTCCTCGCTTCCTCTTCCTCCTCTTCCTCCTCCTCTTCCCTCTTCCTCGTCCTTCTCCTCCTCTTCCCTCTTCCTCGTCCTCCTCCTCTTCCTCCTCGTTTTCCCTCTTCCTCCTCCTCCTTCTCTTCCTCTTAAAAACCTACGGCCAGCCAGCAGTGAGCGAGGTTACAGGCAAGGCATGAAGACAGCCACGTCAGCACTAACATCAGCAGTCAGCACTACTCAAGCTAAACAAGATAGAGACAGCGCCACACACCACGGTTACAGGGAGTTTCGTACACAAGTTGTTTCGTACCCAGGTTTTGTTAGTTGTTTCGTACACTGATTTTGAGTTTTTTTTCAGACATTCCTAGTGTTGTGTCGTAACTCTAGTAGTCAAGTTCAACTCTGAGCTGAGTGTACGGAATAACTATGGTTTCCTATAGACTACGAAACCATTTTTTGGTGTGTGTACGAATCTACTGGTGTACGAAACCACTTGTGTACGAACTGACTGCACCCCCACCACCACACACTCTGAAGCAACTTTAAAATGCATGATAACTGATGCTAGAATTGATAGTAGCTGTATATGATAAACACGGTGGGATGTAACCTATGCGAACACTTATTATGAACATTTATAGCCTTAATTCATCTATCTTTTAAGTTAAACCATCTATAAATGTTGTGTAACTGTGATTAATAACTGTTGAAATAAAAAAAAATAATATAAACACGTCTATAGGCTACTAAAGAGGTATAAGTTTGGAGTTTTACTGTTAATAAATCGCCAACGTGTTTCAACCTCTCATGTAGCTACTGTACACATACCAATACATACATGGATACATATGCATATGATGTTCAATAAGCCTCAGACTCTAGAATTCATTGATTTGACGGCGGATAGAGAAAATATTTACGGTCTTAGCGAGTAGCGAGAGAGGACGCCAAGGGGATGACTGAAGGAGGGATTGAAGGAGGCATTTGAAGGAGGGAGGGACTGAAGATTTGAAGGAAGGAGGGACTGAAGATTTGAAGGAAGGAGGGACTGAAGGAGGACTGAAGGGGAGGACTGAGATCTGAGGAAGGAGGGACTGAAGGAGGAACTGAAGGCGGGACTGAAGGAGGGACTGAAGGAAGGAGGGACTGAAGGAGGAACTGAAGGAGGGACTGAAGGAGGGAGGACTGAAGGAAGGAGGGACTGAAGGAGGAACTGAAGGCGGGACTGAAGGAGGGACTTGAAGAGAGGATGGATCTGAAGAGGGGGACTGAAGGAAGGAGGGGACTAAAGGAGGACTTGAAGGGGGAGACTGGAAGGAAGGGACTGAAGGAAGGGGATTGAAGGAGGGAGACTGGATGAAGGAGGAGGCGCTGAGATGGGAGAGGGACTGAAGGAGGATTTGATAGGGAGGACCTAATTTAGCTACAAAGGACTGAAATTTAAGCAAGGACAAGGAATATTAAAGGACTGCAAGATTTAAGTGAAGAACTGAAGATTAAGAAAGACTAAGCTTATAGTGTACCTTAAGATTGAGGGAAACGGACTAAATCTAAAATGGAATCAAGGCAGATTGAAGGTAGGTGGAACTGCAGATCTTCTTAAAGGAGGAGACTAGACATATTAAAAGGAACTAAGGAGATTTAAGGCGCACTAGAAGTTTGAAGAAGGCAACTAAAGAGGGATTTGAAGAGGAAGAGCTAGAAACTGAAGGCGTGATAAGGCCTGAGAATGGATTTCGATAGGAAGAGCGGTGAATATGGAGGAGACTTAAGTGCGGTCATGAGACCAGACACTGACGTGGACTAATAGGTGCTGAAGGGTGACTAAGATTGTGACGAAAAAACTAGGTGATTTGAAGAGGACGAAGAGACTGAAGAGGAACTGTCCGGTACTGAATAGGGAATAGAGGCCCCTCACACGTAGAATGGGCACGAAAGACTTTAAGGAGAGTGGAGCGCGCGGCGGGGACCATGCATTCCTCCCACGTGGTCAAATCTCTCGTCTACGCTAAAAAACTGGCCGTACACTACTAGTCTCGACCGGTAATATAAGGCCGTCATATACCTCTACCTCTGCCATACCTAAGTCTTAATACTACCTTCTATCTCTCCTCTTACGCCTAGAAACTTTCCCCACTACAACCCTACAATGCAATCCAGCCATGTATACCCCCCGGTGGCCAAACTGCAGCTTCTTCTTAACTATATACATGACTTCTATGCTATCAATACTGTACATAGGAAACTAATATATATATCCGCTTCTTTAGCAGCTTCTATAGCAACTAAAACATGACTATTGTTACTACTACGACCAAAGCCAGTACTACATAGGCTTTATAGGCCCTATTTACTGACTTCGACTACGACTATCGGTAATTATGGAGGAGAGTTTCACGTTCGTTTTCAGAGACACCAACTACTTTTTCTTGGCCTACAATAGGTGCTTGTTCTAATGGTGCTAGTTTTATTTTGCGCAAACAAACTATCTGCTGTTAACATCACAAACTTCATCGAACTTACTTGTCCTCCTTGTAGTTGAATCAGGGAATTAGAGGCCCCCTTCCACCTGTCAGAATTGGCGCCCACAAGCTTGCAGTATTCCTCGGAGCCCGCGGCGCCCTCCCCGCAGGTCGCCGTGGCAGTAATTCGTCGATCCTCCGCTAAATTAAAGTAGGGCGGCGTTAATACTTGTGCCGCCGTGTAGGAGGCGAGGACGACGAGCCATAGGACCCCCTCGAGCGGCCCTCTCCACGCCATGGTTGACTGTTAACTGACTCCGTGAGGTAGTGAGGTTGGCCGCGTCACCCCTCCCTCCCAGCCTCCTTTTTCCTCTCCCCTCCTCCTCTTACTGTCCTGCTACCCCCTCTCCCACACCCTCCTTGTTGTCCCTCATTCCTACCCTCGACCCCTCTAACCGCCTTATGCCTCTACCGCTCCACCCTCATTTGTAGTCTAGGGTTGTGCGGTATCAACAAAATACCGCTATTGCCGATACCGGTTTTCGGGAATAATACCGGTACGTCCTCACACCGGTATCAGTTACGGTAATTATGGAGGAGAGTTACAACTACTTTTTCTTGGCCTACAATAGGTGCTTGTTCTAATGGTGCTAGTTTTATTTTGCGCAACCAAAAAAAAAAAAAAAAAAAAAAAAAAATGAAAAAACCTAACCTTACAGGTTTTTAAGAAACCTAAACTAACCTTAACCACAAAATATAATTTTTTTTTTTTTTTTTTTTTGGGTTTGCGCAAAATAAAACTAGCACCATTAGAACAAGCACCTATTGTAGGCCAAGAAAAAGTAGTTGGTGTCTCTGAAAACGAACGTGAAACTCTCCTCCATATTAACCTCAGTGACGATACCGGTGTCAAAATACCGGTATCGGTATTTGATTTTTTCTTGTCTTTTTTTACTTGTCCATTCTCAGACAATTACTAACCCCTGCAGCATAGACCCCCCTAAAATAAAGTTTCCTATGGCGTCGGCCATTTCTTTTTTTACAATTCTTAACCCCTACCGTACAGCATTACATGTCCTGCTCATAAAAAGGATGCCATCAGCATACGCTAAGTAACATCTAACCAAATATCTAGTTTTTTACTAAAATTTGATGTTGGCCCCAGTCAGAGCTTATCTTATTTCTGAGAGAATAAAATAAATAAATAAAAAAAAGAAAAAAGATATTTGAGATCCGGGGCTCTTCATAAAACATTCGGGGCTACAGCCCCCAATGGCCAGGCCCAACTACGCCCCTGCCCTTAACCTTACCAATTACCAGTAAGACTCCTTAATCGGCGAAGGACGAGCGAGCCCGTAGAAACCCGATAGCAAGGAAATTTACTGGACAGGGGTGTGCACGTGCGCACGTGCGGCGTCACCCGGAGTTTGACCTGTGTGACATTGCCAGGTGTGTGGTCTCAAACCACACACCAAATTTCAACTTAGTCGGTACAGCCGTTTCTCAGCTATAGCAAGATAACGTTGTCTGACACCCCTCACGCGGCACGCGCCATGCTGACCCCTCACGTGAGACAAAACATGTCAAGCACAAATAGGGATTGAATGGGACCATCAGATGGCCAAGACCGCTTGTCAATCGGAAGCGGGATTCCAAAGATATAAGCTCCTGAAAAGCGTGATGGTCGGTCGGGTCGGGTCGGGTCGGCCGCTTATCCCGGAAAAATCCCGTATCCAGTGAGGACTCACAAGCGCTTCGCGCTCGCTCGTAACCATGGAGATTGTAGAAACAAACCCCATATAGTCCTTTCATGAGACCAGTGACAAAACAGTTTCAAGCATAGAATATTTTATTATCCATCCCGTCACGGAACACCTTTGTATCGTTGTGTAGGCGCCAAGTGTTGTGCTGCAGGTTATACTGATGAAAAAATGGTGATTGAATATGTCAGGCAGCAGAGGTCATAGGCCACAAAAAAAAAAAAAAAAAAGGAAAAAAAATGATGAAACATTCTGATATTTTAAGGATTGTTTATTTTACAAGTGTTCTTTCCACTACTAGTTATCACATCAATCCCTCCAGTGTGGTATGTCCCTAACCATGTCCTCCCCTAGGTGGCTATGTGCCTATATAGAACATCAGGAACATACAGGCGTTTTATTCCTTTCAACAGACTTAGCTTGAATCACCTGCCTGAACCAATTGAACCCATTGTTAACGAGGCACTTACACCTGCATACACCGGTGTTGCACGAAATCTTGTCAGTGCAAAATCCTGTAGACCCCTCCATTCACCTATCTTATTAAACTAATTTTACAGATAAACTGCTGCCCCAATACACGTTACAGGCAACATCGAGTCACTAGCTTCCCATGAGAACACTTACAAGCCATAATAGTTGATAAAATAATACATGATAAAAACCACACTCATGTTCCCACAACCTGACTTGTTGACGTGGATATTTTAAGCTTTTCAGTAACTATTATTACTTGTAAGTGTTCTCATGGGAAGCTAGTGACTCGATGTTGCCTGTAACATGTATCAGGGCAGCAGTTAACCTGTAAAACCAGTGAAATAAGAGCGATGAATGGAGAGGTCTACAGGATTTCACGTCTTGACAATATTTCGCACACACCGGCTCTGGGAAACACTCACACATTCACTTCTCTCTGTGCACGTGTCCACCTTAATAATTCATGGATATAGGCATGTCCACCTAAATTCATGGATATAGGCATGTCCACCTAAATTCATGGATATAGGCATGTCCACCTAAATTCATGGATATAGGCATGTCCACCTTAATTCATGGATATAGGCATGTCCACCTAAATTCATGGATATAGGCATGTCCACCTAAATTCATGGATATAGGCATGTCCACCTAAATTCATGGATATAGGCATGTCCACCTTAATTCATGGATATAGGCATGTCCACCTAAATTCATGGATATAGGCATGTCCACCTAAATTCATGGATATAGGCATGTCCACCTAAATTCATGGATATAGGCATGTCCACCTTAATTCATGGATATAGGCATGTCCACCTAAATTCATGGATATAGGCATGTCCACCTAAATTCATGGATATAGGTATGTCCACCTAAATTCATGGATATAGGCATGTCCACCTTAATTCATGGATATAGGCATGTCCACCTAAATTCATGGATATAGGCATGTCCACCTTAATTCATGGATATAGGCATGTCCACCTAAATTCATGGATATAGGCATGTCCACCTAAATTCATGGATATAGGCATGTCCACCTTAATTCATGGATATAGGCATGTCCACCTTAATTCATGGATATAGGCATGTCCACCTTAATTCATGGATATAGGCATGTCCACCTAAATTCATGGATATAGGCATGTCCACCTAAATTTATGGATATAGGCATGTCCACCTAAATTCATGGATATAGGCATGTCCACCTAAATTCATGGATATAGGCATGTCCACCTAAATTCATGGATATAGGCATGTCCACCTAAATTCATGGATATAGGCATGTCCACCTAAATTTATGGATATAGGCATGTCCACCTTAATTCATGGATATAGGCATGTCCACCTTAATTTATGGATATAGGCATGTCCACCTTAATTCATGGATATAGGTATGTCCACCTTAATTCATGGATATAGGCATGTCCACCTTAATTCATGGATATAGGCATGTCCACCTAAATTCATGGATATAGGCATGTCCACCTTAATTTATGGATATAGGCATGTCCACCTTAATTCATGGATATAGGCATGTCCACCTAAATTCATGGATATAGGCATGTCCACCTAAATTTATGGATATAGGCATGTCCACCTAAATTCATGGATATAGGCATGTCCACCTAAATTTATGGATATAGGCATGTCCACCTTAATTCATGGATATAGGCATGTCCACCTAAATTCATGGATATAGGCATGTCCACCTAAATTCATGGATATAGGCATGTCCACCTAAATTCATGGATATAGGCATGTCCACCTTAATTCATGGATATAGGCATGTCCACCTTAATTCATGGATATAGGTATGTCCACCTTAATTCATGGATATAGGCATGTCCACCTTAATTCATGGATATAGGCATGTCCACCTTAATTTATGGATATAGGCATGTCCACCTTAATTCATGGATATAGGCATGTCCACCTTAATTCATGGATATAGGCATGTCCACCTTAATTTATGGATATAGGCATGTCCACCTTAATTCATGGATATAGGCATGTCCACCTTAATTCATGGATATAGGCATGTCCACCTTAATTTATGGATATAGGCATGTCCACCTAAATTCATGGATATAGACATGTCCACCTAAATTTATGGATATAGGCATGTCCACCTAAATTCATGGATATAGGCATGTCCACCTTAATTCATGGATATAGGCATGTCCACCTAAATTCATGGATATAGGCATGTCCACCTAAATTTATGGATATAGGCATGTCCACCTTAATTTATGGATATAGGCATGTCCACCTAAATTTATGGATATAGGCATGTCCACCTTAATTCATGGATATAGGCATGTCCACCTTAATTCATGGATATAGGCATGTCCACCTTAATTTATGGATATAGGCATGTCCACCTAAATTCATGGATATAGACATGTCCACCTAAATTTATGGATATAGGCATGTCCACCTAAATTCATGGATATAGGCATGTCCACCTTAATTCATGGATATAGGCATGTCCACCTAAATTCATGGATATAGGCATGTCCACCTAAATTCATGGATATAGACATGTCCACCTTAATAATTCATGGATATAGGCATGTCCACCTAAATTCATGGATATAGGCATGTCCACCTTAATTTATGGATATAGGCATGTCCACCTTAATTCATGGATATAGGCATGTCCACCTTAATTTATGGATATAGGCATGTCCACCTTAATTTATGGATATAGGCATGTCCACCTTAATTCATGGATATAGGCATGTCCACCTAAATTTATGGATATAGGCATGTCCACCTAAATTCATGGATATAGGCATGTCCACCTTAATTCATGGATATAGGCATGTCCACCTAAATTCATGGATATAGGCATGTCCACCTAAATTCATGGATATAGACATGTCCACCTTAATTCATGGATATAGGCATGTCCACCTAAATTTATGGATATAGGCATGTCCACCTAAATTCATGGATATAGGCATGTCCACCTTAATTTATGGATATAGGCATGTCCACCTTAATTCATGGATATAGGCATGTCCACCTTAATTCATGGATATAGGCATGTCCACCTTAATTCATGGATATAGGCATGTCCACCTTAATTCATGGATATAGGCATGTCCACCTAAATTCATGGATATAGGCATGTCCACCTTAATTCATGGATATAGGCATGTCCACCTTAATTTATGTATATAGGCATGTCCACCTTAATTTATGGATATAGGCATGTCCACCTAAATTTATGGATATAGGCATGTCCACCTTAATTTATGGATATAGGCATGTCCACCTTAATTCATGGATATAGGCATGTCCACCTAAATTTATGGATATAGGCATGTCCACCTAAATTCATGGATATAGGCATGTCCACCTTAATTCATGGATATAGGCATGTCCACCTTAATTCATGGATATAGGCATGTCCACCTAAATTTATGGATATAGGCATGTCCACCTTAATTTATGGATATAGGCATGTCCACCTTAATTTATTGATATAGGCATGTCCACCTTAATTTATGGATATAGGCATGTCCACCTTAATTCATGGATATAGGCATGTCCACCTAAATTCATGGATATAGGCATGTCCACCTAAATTTATGGATATAGGCATGTCCACCTAAATTCATGGATATAGGCATGTCCACCTAAATTCATGGATATAGACATGTCCACCTAAATTTATGGATATAGGCATGTCCACCTAAATTTATGGATATAGGCATGTCCACCTTAATTCATGGATATAGGCATGTCCACCTAAATTTATGGATATAGGCATGTCCACCTTAATTCATGGATATAGGCATGTCCACCTTAATTCATGGATATAGGCATGTCCACCTTAATTCATGGATATAGGCATGTCCACCTAAATTCATGGATATAGGCATGTCCACCTAAATTCATGGATATAGGCATGTCCACCTAAATTTATGGATATAGGCATGTCCACCTTAATTCATGGATATAGGCATGTCCACCTAAATTCATGGATATAGGCATGTCCACCTTAATTTATGGATATAGGCATGTCCACCTTAATTCATGGATATAGGCATGTCCACCTAAATTCATGGATATAGGCATGTCCACCTTAATTTATGGATATAGGCATGTCCACCTTAATTCATGGATATAGGCATGTCCACCTAAATTCATGGATATAGGCATGTCCACCTAAATTCATGGATATAGGCATGTCCACCTAAATTCATGGATATAGGCATGTCCACCTTAATTCATGGATATAGGCATGTCCACCTAAATTCATGGATATAGGCATGTCCACCTTAATTCATGGATATAGGCATGTCCACCTAAATTCATGGATATAGGCATGTCCACCTTAATTCATGGATATAGGCATGTCCACCTTAATTCATGGATATAGGCATGTCCACCTTAATTCATGGATATAGGCATGTCCACCTTAATTCATGGATATAGGCATGTCTACCTTAATTCATGGATATAGGCAATCATGATGGCGAAGGATATCAATCTATAAATCCTGCACTGTAGTCAATGTTAAATTTGAGATAGGATAAAGTTATTTAAATTCAACGTTTTGTAATTTTAATATTCACGGCTAATTGTATCATGGAAACAGAACTGCTTGCGTATACATTTCCATAGTTATATATATTTGAGTACATTATCACACATGTATAACTCATTTCTATCAATATAAAATCTACCATTGTTACATTACAAAAGACTTCTGAGCATACATCACAATAGCAACACTTTTCAATATTTGCATTTACGAGTCTGTTGTGGTCCCTGGCAAAAGAACCTCGGGTAAAAAAGCGTAGGTTACTGTGACTGAATTCCGTTGATTTATGATTGACTGAATGATTTAATGCCTAAAAGGTGAATGTGCCAGACATCAGAGGTCATATGGCACTATGGCAAAGCATATAAAGGGTCAGGGTTAAAGAATAATAGTGAAACGATGAGGGAAGGGGAAAGAACGGAATGTTACAGCAGGATGGTTAGATCAGATGTAGGATGTGGATTTGTTGGAGGAAGGAGGTTAAATTTTCCAGGGAGAAGGAGGGGGATTCCGGGAGAATGTCCGCAAGACAGGGAGGTCGGGAAAGGGAGGACAAATGAGGGAAGGAACTGGAACGGGCAGGAGTGAGATGGGGGCAGGATATTAGGACAGTGAGAGAAACTTGACAGGGTGTGCAGAGGGTTGGGGTGGAGCGTGACATGAGATAGGAGTGTGTGAGGTTGGTATGATACGTTACTATTTTTTCCAGTCTACAGGTCCTGCCTCGGTAATGTCTTTCTCTCTCCGTCTCTCTCTACGTATGCAAATTATATCCTTATACTTGTACATCACAAAATGACTGGTGTTACTGTACTGCAAAGAGCAATACTTCGTCTCTCGGGTTGTTATCATTTCTATTGAAGAGTAGTTTGGTGAGGGTATAATGCTTCAACGAGCGAGGCAAACTCAAGTGAAATGATCTGGTTTGCCTTCAAGACTGCAACTACCTGTCTGCTTGACGAGCCTAAATACAATACTGTCTGGGAAATCACTTACCTAATCCAACACGAAGAAGTGGTTAAGGATGTCATGAATCAATTTTGGGGAAGAGAACCACTTAATTGTGATATTGTGATTGATTGTATGTCAAGATCAAGATCACACTAAACACTGGAGATAAAGAGAAACACGGCATTTATTTCCTTGCACGCAGATACCCGAGGTTCTTTGGCATGATAAAACCTACCACGAAATGTAGATCTAAGGTGTCACTATTTAACCCCTTGAGACCCAGAATGTAATTTGACTACCATTAGACGATTTTTAGTGAATATAAGCAATATTTTATAGACATGACCTGTTTAGTATCCATGTCGACTAACTAATTTGGTATCTTGTTAGTTTTTAGTAATTATATGGCTAACTACAGACGATTTGATATAGCAAAGGAAAGATCTGGGCGTTAAGGGGTTACCATGGTTACTAATGTAATGTCATACTGCAAAAATGTCACTTCTAGTATATGTTGTCAGTGTAGGAGGAGGATTCTTATGATATACATAGGATGATTCTTAGTGGAATACATGACTTACACAGGAGCTAAGACACATTCTTATTGAGAGACAAGGACTCTCTCGGGACAAAGCGTTGGGACCTCTGTGATGTAGTCCACAGTGGCGGCGGAAGTGTAGTCACGGTCGTAGTTCATAACATAGCCTCGGTACATCTCTGTCAGGGAAGATCAGTGGATTAGCAGAGAGAGAGAGAGAGAGAGAGAGAGGAGAGAGAGAGAGAGAGAGAGAGAGAGAGAGAGAGAGAGAGAGAGAGAGAGAGAGAGAGAGAGAGAGAGAGAGAGAGAGATGTGTAGTTATAGCATAGGTAAGAACATTAGAACATACATTAGAACCTAACCTAACCTAACCTAACATAGCATAGCCTCTGTAAGTCTCTGTCAGGGAAGAACACGGGATCAGCAAAGAGAGAGAGAGAGCTGTGTACGTATAGCATAGGTAAGAACATTAGAACCTACATTAGAACCTAACCTAACCTAACCTAACATAACATAGCCTCGGTATATCTCTGTCAGGGAAGATCAATGGATTACCAAAGAGAGAGAGAGAGAGAGCTGTGTACGTATTGCATAGGTAAGAACATTAGAACCTACATTAGAACCTAACCTAACCTAACCTAACCTAACATAACCTAGCATAGCCTCTGTAAGTCTCTGTCAGGGAAGAACATGAAATCAGCAAAGAGAGAGATGTGTACACAGCATAAGTAAGAACATAAGAACATTAGAAAATAAGGAAGCTACAAGAGGTCGTAGTTCATAACCTAGCCTCTGTGTGTCTCTGTCAGGGAGGAACACGGGATCAGCAAAGAGAGGAAGGTGTCTGAACTACTGGCTTAGAATTCAGTTTTACCTTAACCCCTTGAGGCCCACAACGTAATTTCCATTGTAATTTGACGACCATTAGACAATTTTAATGAACATAAGCAATATTTTATAGATATGACCTGTTTAGTATCCTTGTCCACTATCTAATTTGGTTTATTCAATTAGTTTTCGTAATTTTATGGCTCAACAACAGGTTTTTTTTAGCAAAGGAAAGATCTGGGCGTGAAGGGGTTAAGAACATGAGAAAATAAGGAAGCTACAAGAGGCCGTGAGACCTACACATGGTACTTCACTTACCTATAAACTTGTCTATGTATCCCATGTACTTTTCGTCGCCAATGTACTTCAGGAGGGAGACATGGGGCACCCTGAGCTCTGCGGGGACGAGGAGGGTGGTGGTGGGGGAGGCTCTCTGCTGGCCCCGCACCACTAGCTCCACGTCGCGGTACTGAGTGACCTCGTCCGCTAAACTGTAATGGATAGGCCTTTTTAGTAAGCTATGAAGGATATACAGCTAAGTATTAATTATCCGACCTTGGGGGGACTGAAGGTAGGTCGGATAATTGGAATAGTCGGATGTTCGGATATCACAGTAACCATAAATGTAAGGACAAAATGGTATAGAACATAAAAGATGCAGCTCTTGAAGGCCGATCCAGTGGTATATGCGAAAGTAAAATTCATGCATAAATAAAGCCACAAATCAATGTTTTCTAAAATCTTTAAAAAAAACGAAGTAAAATAAATGGCCAAAACAAGACACAATGTGGTGGTGAAAAAAGTCGGTTGTTTGGACAAGTCGGATGTTTGGAGGTCGGATGTTGGGAACTTGGCTGTAGTCTTTTAGTATAGTATATAGTCTATAGTATAGTGGAATTTGTTATCACCAATTAATTCTCACGAGATTAAGAATATGTATTTGAATAATGTACGTATAAGATAAGTTTTGCTGTATGGTTCCGAGACGTTCCGAGACGCTTTGACGAAGAAGTTGGAGGATGTGTTGGTTGGGTGATCGGAGAATTTGTGATCCCCAATTAAAATAAGACGCAAAATGGAGTGATGTGCATTCCATATTAAATGTTACCTCTTGAAATTAGTTTTTGAGAGGGTAAAAGAGGAATGCACTGTACTGCCACATTAGATGGACAAATACTGGCAGATAGGTTATTTTAAAGGCTTTGTTTTATCCCATGTCCCTATCCTTATCCTCCCTTGTGCCGCCTTACCTGTGTAGGAACATGGCTGGTGCTTGACAAGGAGTGTTCTCTGCAAAACTCTGGGCTTCGTTAACACTGCTCAGGTTTCCATACTTGACGTACACCCTGGGGGGGAGGGAGGCATGGATTAGGCGTCGGGGGAGGCATGGATTAGGCGTCGAGGGAGGTATGGATTAGGTGTCAAGGGAGGCATGGATTAGGCGTCGGGGGAGGCATGGATTAGGCGTCGAGGGAGGCATGGATTAGGCGTCGAGGGAGGCATGGATTAGGCGTCGAGGGAGGCATGGATTAGGCGTCGAGGGAGGCATGGATTAGGCGTCGAGGGAGGCATGGATTAGGCGTCGAGGGAGGCATGGATTAGGCGTCAAGAGATACATAGGATGGATGAATGACCCCGGTTGTGAAGGTGACGGGCTAATCACATCCCTATAGCTTGAATAAACGATGACATTTGAGTACTTTACATCCCTATAGCTTGAATAAACGATGACATTTGAGTACTTTACATCCCTATAGCTTGAATAAACGATGACATTTGAGTACTTTACATCCCTATTGCTTGAATAAACGATGACATTTGAGTACTTTACATCCCTATTGCTTGAATAAACGATGACATTTGAGTACTTTACACCCTATTGCTTGAATAAACGATGACATTTGAGTACTTTACATCCCTATAGCTTGAATAAACGATGACATTTGAGTACTTTACATCCCTATTGCTTGAATAAACGATGACATTTGAGTACTTTACATCCCTATTGCTTGAATAAACGATGACATTTGAGTACTTTACACCCCTATTGCTTGAATAAACGATGACATTTGAGTACTTTACATCCCTATAGCTTGAATAAACTATGACATTTGAGTACTTTACATCCCTATAGCTTGAATAAACTATGACATTTGAGTACTTTACACCCCTATTGCTTGAATAAACGATGACATTTGAGTACTTTACATCCCTATAGCTTGAATAAACTATGACATTTGAGTACTTTACATCCCTATAGCTTGAATAAACTATGACATTTGAGTACTTTACACCCCTATTGCTTGAATAAACGATGACATTTGAGTACTTTACATCCCTATAGCTTGAATAAACTATGACATTTGAGTACTTTACATCCCTATAGCTTGAATAAACTATGACATTTGAGTACTTTACATCCCTATAGCTTGAATAAACTATGACATTTGAGTACTTTACATCCCTATAGCTTGAATAAACTATGACATTTGAGTACTTTACATCCCTATAGCTTGAATAAACTATGACATTTGAGTACTTTACACCCCTATTGCTTGAATAAACTATGACATTTGAGTACTTTACATCCCTATAGCTTGAATAAACTATGACATTTGAGTACTTTACATCCCTATAGCTTGAATAAACTATGACATTTGAGTACTTTACATCCCTATAGCTTGAATAAACTATGACATTTGAGTACTTTACATCCCTATAGCTTGAATAAACTATGACATTTGAGTACTTTACATCCCTATTGCTTGAATAAACGATGACATTTGAGTACTTTACATCCCTATAGCTTGAATAAACTATGACATTTGAGTACTTTACATCCCTATAGCTTGAATAAACTATGACATTTGAGTACTTTACATCCCTATAGCTTGAATAAACTATGACATTGAGTACTTTACATCCCTATAGCTTGAATAAACTATGACATTTGAGTACTTTACATCCCTATTGCTTGAATAAACGATGACATTTGAGTACTTTACATCCCTATAGCTTGAATAAACTATGACATTTGAGTACTTTACATCCCTATAGCTTGAATAAAACTATGACATTTGAGTACTTTACATCCCTATAGCTTGAATAAACTATGACATTTGAGTACTTTACATCCCTATTGCTTGAATAAACTATGACATTTGAGTACTTTACATCCCTATAGCTTGAATAAACGATGACATTTGAGTACTTTACATCCCTATAGCTTGAATAAACTATGACATTTGAGTACTTTACATCCCTATTGCTTGAATAAACTATGACATTTGAGTACTTTACATCCCTATAGCTTGAATAAACGATGACATTTGAGTACTTTACATCCCTATTGCTTGAATAAACGATGACATTTGAGTACTTTACATCCCTATAGCTTGAATAAACGATGACATTTGAGTACTTTACATCCCTATTGCTTGAATAAACTGACATTTGAGTACTTTACATCCCTATAGCTTGAATAAACGATGACATTTGAGTACTTTACATCCCTATTGCTTGAATAAACGATGACATTTGAGTACTTTACATCCCTATAGCTTGAATAAACGATGACATTTGAGTACTTTACATCCCTATTGCTTGAATAAACGATGACATTTGAGTACTTTACATCCCTATAGCTTGAATAAACGATGACATTTGAGTACTTTACATCCCTATTGCTTGAATAAACGATGACATTTGAGTACTTTACACCCCTATAGCTTGAATAAACGATGACATTTGAGTACTTTACACCCCTATTGCTTGAATAAACGATGACATTTGAGTACTTTACATCCCTATTGCTTGAATAAACGATGACATTTGAGTACTTTACATCCCTATTGCTTGAATAAACGATGACATTTGAGTACTTTACACCCCTATTGCTTGAATAAACGATGACATTTGAGTACTTTACATCCCTATTGCTTGAATAAACGATGACATTTGAGTACTTTACATCCCTATAGCTTGAATAAACGATGACATTTGAGTACTTTACATCACTATTGCTTGAATAAACGATGACATTTGAGTACTTTACATCCCTATAGCTTGAATAAACGATGACATTTGAGTACTTTACATCCCTATTGCTTGAATAAACTATGACATTTGAGTACTTTACATCCCTATTGCTTGAATAAACGATGACATTTGAGTACTTTACATCCCTATAGCTTGAATAAACTATGACATTTGAGTACTTTACATCCCTATTGCTTGAATAAACTATGACATTTGAGTACTTTACATCCCTATAGCTTGAATAAACTATGACATTTGAGTACTTTACATCCCTATTGCTTGAATAAACGATGACATTTGAGTACTTTACATCCCTATAGCTTGAATAAACTATGACATTTGAGTACTTTACATCCCTATTGCTTGAATAAACTATGACATTTGAGTACTTTACATCCCTATTGCTTGAATAAACGATGACATTTGAGTACTTTACATCCCTATTGCTTGAATAAACTGTGACATTTGAGTACTTTACATCCCTATTGCTTGAATAAACGATGACATTTGAGTACTTTACATCCCTATTGCTTGAATAAACGATGACATTTGAGTACTTTACACCCCTATTGCTTGAATAAACTGTCATTTAGTCATCTTTATTTCTTGTAATGTGCCACTCCCATTATTTAGGAGGCCAGTTGCATGAGAATTTGTTTTTATTGTCATTTCTCTCTGCACCAAAACCTGACTGGTAGCCGTGTCACATCCCTCACATCCACATAGCTTGAATAAACAATGTCATGCGAGTCCTATTTATTTTTTGTAATGTGTCACTCTCATTGTTTAGGACAGTTGCGAGAAAAAATGTGTAAAACTGTCCTTTCTCTCTGTACCAAAACCTGACTAGTTGCTATGCTATCCTTCATGCTTCATACACTACATCATAATGCTCACCCCACCAAGGCCCTAGCCAGTCCTCGGTACTTGGGGTGCACGGCGTTCTGTACTCCAGCCTCCATGCCCGTGCAGCTTGCTGGAAGGACGGAACACGAATCAAGGGTTACCGTAATGTCAATTCCTTCACTATAGATCACCACAAGCCAATAAATGATGTTGAACACTATGTATTAAGTCAGCATCAGCCAGTGTTACCCAGGACATGAAGAGTAAGGAATTGAACTGTTTATGGGACATCAACATTTGTTATGGCCATTTAGGGTAGGGGAGCGCGGGGCAGGTTGCATCGAGGGTAGGTTGCATCATTGCCTCTATCTAACTCGCATTCACTTTTTCTTATTATTATTATTATTGTTGTAGTTGTAGTAGTAGTAGTTTATAGTAGTAGTAGTAGTAGTAGTAGTAGTTTATAGTAGTAGTAGTAGTAGTAGTTTATAGTAGTAGTAGTAGTAGTTTATAGTAGTAGTAGTTGTTTATAGTAGTAGTAGTAGTAGTAGTAGTTTATAGTAGTAGTAGTAGTAGTAGTAGTAGTAGTAGTAGTAGTAGTAGTGGTAGTAGTAGTAGTAGTAGTAGTAGTATTAAGACGATGTACGTGTGATAACATGCGAGTTAGAGGCAATGATGCAACCTGCCCCGCTCTCCCCTACACATCGAGGTGAAGAACGTAAAGGATAACCATTCATTCATTCTACACACAAATGAATACACAATGTGGTAGACAAGAAATGTGAATGATTTATCCCTCAACTCATCAACCGTGTGTGCAGTGGCAGCCTAACTCCCATCCTGACACGCCAGCACTGAAGAACATAAGAACATAAGAAAATAAGGAAGCTACAAGAGGCCGCGAGACCTACACGTGGTAGTTCCTGTAAGCCTGACAACCCCTCCACCCCCCATCCTGACACCCCCTCCTGACAGCCCAACACTTACTGAAGCTGTCATATATGAGGTGTGAGATGTTGACCTGGGAGTTGCGGGCGCCCATTAGCACACGCTGGGTGAGGTAGCCGCCCACGCTCAGCCCGTGCACGATGACGTCACTCTTCTTCTGGTCCAGGAAATCCAACACTCTGTCTGCCGTCACCTGCCAATCATAAAGACACAGTAACCCCTTGAGACCCAGAACGTAATTTCCATTGTAATTCGGGTGCCATTAGATGCTTTTTTAGTGCATAGAAGCAATGTGTTATAGATCTGACCTGTTGAGTATCTTTGCCCACTATCTAATTTGGTATATTCAGTTACTTTTCGTAATTTTATGGCTAACAGACAATTTTTTATAGCAAAGGAAAGATCTTGGCGTGAAGGGGTTAAAACTTCTATCTACTTCATCTCTACACCCTCCACTCACCTCGGCGCCGGTCCTGGGGAAGAGGAGGTCCCTGACGGAGGTGGTGACGTAGAGCACGTCGTGGCCGCGTCGCGTCCAGCACTTGGCGTACTTATGTGCGTGCTTCTGC